>CM038682.1:353489233-353737453 GCA_021605205.1 Aegilops longissima
TGGAAGCCTCGAGCATCAGCGAGGTCTCCATGCGGACCAGCGTGAGCTCATGTACATGCAGGCCAGCGCGCCGTGCAGTCGCACCCTCCACCCACCGTGGCGCTGGTCCCCGTGCGTTTGGCTGCACCTGCCGTGACCTTGCCCATGCGCGCGCCCCCCTCAGCGGCATGGGACGCTGCCGTCGATCGCTACCTCTCAGCGCCGCCAACTGCCGTCCTCCCGCGCCCCGCCCGTCGATCGCGTGACGACATGATGTTTAATTTACAAGTGAAGAACATTCTGTGATGCATTGAAGACTTCAACAACTGCGTCCCGGAGGACGACGACAACGACGGCGCGGCACGCCACCACCTAATACTGTATCTCGATCATATGAATATAAATTCGCAGTATGACTGAATGAAATATAAGGTTTGAGCGAACTTGTTTTTCTCCTTAATGTACAGACTTATCAAGCGATTTTATTTTGAAAAAAGCGTCAATGGTTTTAAATATAAAACACTCATCATAACCATTTAGTTAGAAACAGCTGTATGCAAACCGGCGACTTCCTAGGAAGCCAAGGGAAAATGTATAAGCAGGATTTATGCAGCACTTGATCGCATAAAAGTTTTAGATAGAACACACAGTATGCAGCGTGAGAGCAGGATTTGTGCATCTCTTCAAGCATAAATGGTTCTTTTGGATGACCTATGTGCAACCACTTACAAACAATTTGGTAAGATTTGCATCTGTCATATTGGGTATGTTGCCATTTGTCAAAGCTGGAAAGATTGACATTTGTTGATCTAGTAGCATTGCCATTTGTCAACCTTGTGACAACTGCGATTTGTCAAAATATGAAGCTAAAAATCACTAGCGATATCTAATTTTGCAACTAAAATTCAGTAATTAAGCATAGATTTCATTCATAGATTGAGCTATCGTTCTTAATTTATACAAACAGTTCAACTCGACGACTGAACCGACCAAACTTTTCCCCAACATGTTACCAACCACGTCTTGAAATAGCTAGTTCAACTATATATACTAGCTAATTTTAGAATACGTTATACAATCCACCACATCTATAGTCAAATGAACTGAACAAAATAGCCCTAAATACTACTACTACGGAGGGCTTTGTACTACTTCAGCTGCCTCTCCTCTCTGGAAACGCACGCTCGGTAAGAAGCGAAGGAGGGCAAACCTACCTTTGAGGTTCGAACAACTGGAGTGCGCACAAACATCTCTCTCTCCCTAGCTCGCTCCCCGCAATGATAAAGAAGCTTAGCTCGTCGAGCTCATGAAACAAAGAGACACAAGATTTATCTTGGTTAAGACCCCGGCGTGGTGTAATACCCTACTCGGTGTGGTGTGGTAGATTGCCACTTGGGTTGTGGATGAGCAGTTACAAGGGAAGAACAGCCTCACGAGGAGAGGTGCTCTTGTGCTTGGTGAGTTTGTGTGCTTGGGGATGATCTGAATGATCCATCTGATCTGTTCCCTCCCTTCCTACTTTGGTGGCTAGTCCTATTTATAGACGTCCTGGTCCTCTTCCCAAATATTGAGCGGGAAGGGATGCCTAGCAACCAAATTTGAAGGGAGACAACTAGTACAAGTTATCCCGACTAAAGATGGTCTTCGCTTTTGCCAAAGGCTCACGGTGGTGGCCTTGCGTCTTGGGCTCCACGGTGACCTCCATCCTGCCGTCCTCTGGTCTTGGTCTCGTTGCCTTTGATATGGAAACCTTTGCACGATGCCTCGGGACTCCTCGCTGTGCTTGCCTCTTTAGCACCAAAGAGAAATGAGGACAATGTGTGTCTTTGGCGCCCGCTGTACAGTCGTCATGGCTTGCGTCACAGGAACCTCATGAGGTGCCTTGCCTTGATCTCTCGCCCCTCGTGAGCCAGCACAGGTGATGCACGCCTGAGGAGGTCTTGCATCATCCGCCTCATGATTTTATTCGAGGTCTTGAGTGTTCTTTGGTGAAGATGGGCGTCTGAGGGCATTGGTGGAAACCACGCCGTGGGCTGCTTGAGCGAGCAAGTCTGAGGACCCGTTCGAGGATCTGCACATGATAGCCCCAGGCCAAGCGCCTTTCGGACTTGGCGAGGTGAAGCCAAGGGCAAGTCGCGGGCGCCATGAGCCCCAACCTGCGGCCCGCTTGGCGATGTGGCGATTGATTGGGCGTGGGCCTCTCAGCTTCCCCATGCTGCCTCGCCAAGCTGCTTTCGACTTGGCGAGTCCTGCTGCATCGAGAGAAAATCATCATTACACTGTGATCGTGGGGATCGCGGTTGGCCTTCTCCGGTATAAATGAGGAGGGGGGACGGAGCCCCGTCGCTCATCTCTTCCTAGTCTTTCGCTTCTTCTTCCTTGCTTCGTTGCTAGTAGTGACACCCATGGCGCCGATATGGAGGTTCTCGGCGCGAGAGAGGGAAAAACCCAGCAGAGCGAGCCGGGCCACTTCCGTAGAAGAAGAGTCAGAGGCCACGCTTGACGTGGCTTGTGGCAGGCGGAGGTGTCGAGGCCTTGGTGCGGCGGCCTCCTCCGGTACCGCGACCTCTGTATGCCCAAGCTTAAGGCTCACGAAGGGAGGCTGACGCAGCGCTGCCGCCCAGCCCGTGGCCATAGTCGCCAGCGCCCGCGTGTAGCGCATGCCGTCACCCGAGGCCCATCTTGCGGACTCCTCGCGAACTTCGTGATTTGGGCGGCGATGCCTCCGCGCGCTTGGATTCACTTTCATGATTTCTTCTCTGCCGAGATGCGCCGAGGGCCCCTCGAGCTTTGGCTGCAACCACGCCGACTAGGCGGAGGTTGAAGTCGTCTACCGAGCAAGATCTTCATGACCAGCGGTGGGGCGAAGGTTGCTCGGGTCTGCCGTCTGGAGGCGCCCTTGCCATCCACTTTGAGTCGATGGCGCCTCCACCATGTTCTTCAAGGTCTTGACGGAAGGCCGCCGCTTGGCAGTGCTGCCACAGAGGTCGTCGGAATGACGCAGCGACCAGCGCGTGCGTGCAGCCGCCCGACAGCTCTTCGATGGTATTAGCGGCGGCTTGGGAGTCAGGTGACTCTCGAGCCCTCTGAGACTCGGAGGCGAACAGCGACAGCTCGTGCCCCGAGCTCTCGGCTGGAGCGCGAACAAGGCAACAGCGTCCGGCCGCGCGCCGTCGGCCGATCTGGATGGGGTTAGGCGCCCGCCTCCGTATTTACTTGTTGATGATGGCGTCGGCCGAGCTGGTGTGTGTAGATAGGGTTCCTAGAAGCTCCTTCCTTTGTTCCTGTGAGGAATTGAGATGGACCCAGCGGGGCTTGTAAAGGTATGTAATGTCTTTTGTTGATATTATCCTTATTATGCAAATTTGTGAATGCATGTCTTGTTTATTTCGGTCTCCTTTCCAACCCGTGGAAGCTTGGTTCTCTCTGCCGACGGGTCCGGTCCCCGTGCAAGTGCGGCCGTCATTTGTATGCCAGTCGCGATGTCGTGGTCAAGGCGGAGGTGGCGGCCCGAGGTCGATAAGAGCTCTGGTAGCGATGCTCAAGAGGTCCCCTTTAGCGCGCAAGCAACCACCGAGAGGTAGGAAAGGGAGGTGACATCGCCGTAACAAGGCTGCGACAAGTAAGAGTCCTATGCCGCAGTGCTTTGATCGACCCGGGCGTGAAACTTATCTTGGCAGTCAAGAGTCGGTTCCATGTGCCGCGCCAGACTCGTGCGTCGATGGTTGTAGTGGAGCCAGGTTAGGCCCTTGCGAGCCTATCCCTCTTCTCCAGGCTCTTCTGTGTGCTCTATGTCCTCGGGTCCTGGCCCTTGAGCGAGCTCAGGCGCCGCTGGTATGCCAGGTCGCGATGCCGTGGTCAAGGCCAGGGGTGAGGGCTGGAGATCCAGTAAGAGCTCTGAGTCGCGATGCTTAGGAGCCCCCTTTTAATCATAAGCGAATCGCATGGGAGAAGAGGGCCCGTGGTACCTTCTGCTGTCGTCCTCGGGAGGTCCCTGCGGTTAGCGAGAGGGACCTGATTGCCACTACGATTGTCGGTCTACCACTGGTCGCTCCACGAGAGGATGAAGGTACTAAGGGCCTGGTGAGGTGACGTGCGTGGGGTGTGCCGCGAGTCAGAGCTCGACCGCTCAGATTTGTCGACGTTGCAGGGACGGACCCGAGCACAAGCGTTGTGCCAGCGTGAGTAGCTCCCGGGGTGGGTGAAAATCAAGTAGGTGATAACCATAGATAGATTATGCATGGAAAGCGAACTAGCTTAGGTGAATGCAAGAACGATACATGCCAGCAGGTCGGACCAAGCGGCACAGGGGATGATGCAGCCCGGGCGCCCAATGATAAGCTAAAAGGCGCAAAGGATACATGCCGCGGGGCGGGCCCATGACACAGGGAATGATGCAGCCAGGCGCTCCAGCTAAATAGACTTGGAAAATGTCACCGTTCCGTTGTCGAAGAGATGTTGGGAGTGGTGAAGATCGTGTGAAGGGTTGCTCCTCCACGAGCCACAGGCCCCTGAGCCTCGGGCGGCTCTGAAGTCCGGCGGTTCCTTGAGGACCGTCTCCATCTCCGCGAGAACGCGTGATGCTGGCCTCTGGGTCGCCGGGGCGCTCCAGCAGTGTCGCGGCCGGTAGGCGGCCGCCATGCTCAGCGGGCGAATGGCATCACGAACATAGGCTGTGGGGTGGGCCCTCATAGCGTCCATGTGAAGGCCGAGAAGAGCTCTGAGATGAGGCCTGTTGAGCCACAGGATGTCGATCAGGATCGCAGCCCGCCATCCTTGCTGGATGGGGAGGCTGCGCCGGTGGGCGGCGATTGCCGCGCATGGCCCTTGCATCCTGTAGCTCCTGAGTGGTCTTGCCGATGAACTCCTGAGCGTCGGGCGCTCCTTGCCCGATGCCCTCCTGAGGGAAACGTGCCACAAAGCACGCCTCCACGTGGTGCCCGAGCGCCTCCCTCGTGATGTCGGCTAGGTCTGAGGCCCTCTAGAAGAGCCCCGAGCCTGCAGGGAGGCGCGCCGGCGCTTGCTCTTCTATCTGAGGGAGGGGCGCCCAGTGTGTGTCGCTGATCCTGATGTGGCACCGCTAGAGGCGCCGCTCCCCTGAGGCCCAACACGGAGTAGCTTCTTCTTATTCTTGGGGATAGCCTCGGAAGGGTATATGGTGCCTTGATTGTCGGGGTCTTCAATTGCTGCGGCTTCGAAGGCAGGCTCAAGGGCACACACATCTCTTTCTTAGCGAGGGGTGATGATCCGTCGCTTCTCGGCATCTTGAGGGCGTTATAGCCGTGGTGGGTTCTTGCCTGAACTTGCGCCAAACTAGGTACCCGAGGATGGCATTGTATGGCGGATGGATGTGGGCGACGTCGAAGTCGATGAGCTCGGTCGGTGGTTATCGGCGCTGTCCGAAGGTAACAGGAGGCGGACCTGCCTTATTGGGGTTAGTGGAGCCGTCGATCCTCTGAGAGAAAGGGCTTGGTGGAGTTGGAAGCCGATCGTATGGCACTTGGAGCTGTCGAGCGTCTCGGTGGGCGGGGCGTTAAGCCCTGCGCCACCGTCGATGAGGTCTTGGTGACTTGTCGTTCTTGATGAGGGTGAAGCGAGCATCGGGGCGCTAGCGATGGCCATGCACTTGAGCTGGTCCGCCGAGCTGAAAGTGATGGCGCACTTGGACCACTGGCGGCGTGTGGCCTCAAGCACAGGAAGGTTGCGTTCACTGGCGAGCAAACTGCGTGAAGATCGCTAAGATCTTTGGGGCTTGAGCTCCGCCCAAGATGCAAAGCGATATGCGTGGTTCTGAAGCTGACCCCTCGTCTTGATGGTGGTCGTTGTTCCTTCTTGGTGGCGACGACAGTGGAGGAAGACTGGCGTTGCCTCGAGGGCGGTCCTTGCGAGGCTGATCCTTCCAGGCGTCTTCACGAGGCTGGTCCTGCCAGCGGTCCTCACGAGGCCGGTCGCACCACTCTTGGCGTGGGCCGCGATCGTCCCAGCATCCTCCGCCTCGTCCTCCTCCTCGGTCGTAGCCCCGGTCGTTGCACTCGGGGCGTCGACTGAAGCGTCCATCTCGAATGGCCCTGAGCTCTTGACAGTCGTTGGTGTTGTGGTTGTGTATGTTGTGGAAGGCGCAGAACGGACGGCTGCTCTTGGATGACTCAGGATGGTCCCGGCCGCGCTTCGTGTCTGGATCTGCCGCGAGCACGGCTATTTCCTTGCGCTTCACGTCCTTGGCCTTGGCTTTCTTCTCCTCCGGGTCGGTAGCTGGGAGCTCGAGGAGGGAAAGGTGCCCCTCCTCAGCTCTTGCGCACTTGGTCACCAGGTTGAATAGCTCCAAAGCCATGCATAGCTCCTTGTGGATGGCAAGCTCCTCCTTCATCTTGACATCACGGACGCCAACAGAAAATGCCGAAATGATGGCGTCGTCCGTCACCTTGGGGATCTTGAGGCGAACGTTGTTGAAGCGTTGGATGTACTTCTGCAGGGTCTCTCCTGGCTACTGCTTGATGCGGCCTAGGTCACCCGCAGCCAGAGGGCGATCGCGAGTGCCCTGGAAGTTGGCGAAGAAGCGGTCGCGCATCTCGCCCCAGGAGGAGATTGAGCCCGGGGGCAGGTTCAGGAGCCACGAGCGAGCACCATCCTTGAGAGCCATGGGGAACCACTTCGCCATGACTTTTTCATCGCTGTTGGCCGCCTCGATGCTCAGCTCGTAGAGCTGCAAGAACTCTGCGGGGTCGGGGTGCCGTCGTAGCGAGGAGGAAGGTCTGGCTTGAACTTGCCCGGCCAGGCGACGCTACGCAGCTCAGGAGTGAAGGCGAGGCAGCCTACCGGGGCCACCGGGGCCCTTTGCTGGTGCGGAGCCTGCCTTTGATGCCCGCGCACCACCACGGCGGGCGGCACGCGGTCTTGCCGCGGTAGCACTGGGAGCGCGGGAGCATTCTCTTGCGCACGGGGAACTTCTTGACAGCTTCCTTCTTCTCGCGCGGGCGCCCGACGCGGTGGGTCGCACCGGGGGGCCGCGCGCCTTGGCGCTAGAGAGCCGTCTTGGTGCAGAGGTGGTGGAGGCGCTTCGTGAGCCACGTCTCCCGCAGCTGGCGGAGGGCGAGGCAGCGAGAGGGATGGCGCGGGGGAGCCCCTTGCAGCGCTAACGAGCTCGGCGATGCGGTCCAGCCAGTCCTCATAGAGGTCGTCGACTGGGTGGTAGCGCAGGAGCTCGCATGCCATGAGCAGCGCGGCATGCGCGTCTGTAGGTGCGCGACGTGCTTGGGACGACGAGCCGGCCGGAGTCAGCGACAGGGTGGCGGTGCGGCCGTCCCGCCGCACCGAGGGGTGCAGCGAGGACGCTTGCTGCTCGTTTCCTGCCGATACGGTGGTGGCGTTGGCGGCGGGCGACGGGGAACGACGGGGAGGCCCGCCGATAGGAGCTGTCTGAGCGACGCGGGCGGCGAGGGCGGCCCGGCGCTCAGCGCGGGCTCGACAAGCGTCTGCCATGGATGTGACGAAGCGATGGGACGCGGACTGGCGGAAGGAAAACTTCGGCGCACCCCTACCTGGCGCGCCAAATGTCGGATTTCGGGTTTCGGCAAACCCTTGAGGTTCGAATACCCGGGGTGCGCACGAAGATCTCTCTCTCCCTAGCTCGCTCCCGCAACAATCGCAAGGCTTAGCTCGTCGAGCTCGTAGAACAAAGGGACACAAGATTTATACTGGTTCGGGCCACCGATGTGGTGTAATACCCTACTCCAGTGTGGTGTGGTAGATTGCCTCTTGGGCTGTGGATGAACAGTTACGTACAAGGGAAGAACGGCCTCCTGAGGAGAGGTGCTCTTGTGCTTGGTGAGTTTGTGTGGTTGGGGATGATCTGAATGATCCGTCCGATCCGTTCCCTCCCTTCCTACTGTGGTGGCTAGTCCTATTTATAGAGGCCCTGGTCCTCTTCCCAAATATTGAGCGGGAAGGGATGCCACAACGGCCAAATTCGAAGGAAGACAACTAGTACAAGTTATCCTGACTAAAGGTGGTCTTCGCCTGCCAAAGGCTCTGGTGGTGACGCCGTCTTGGGCTCCACGGTGACCTCCGTCCTGCCGTCCTGCTGGTCTTGGTATCGTTGCACCAATATGGAAACCTTTGCCGGATGCCTCGGGACTCCTCGGCTGCGCTTGCCTCTTTAGCCCCAAAGAGGAAACGAGGACTACTGTGCGCGCTGGCGCCCGCCTGGCCACGATCGTCATGGCTTGTGTCACAGGAACCTCGCGAGGTGCCCCTTGCCTTGATCTCTCCGCCCCTCGTGAGCCATCATGGCGAGGCCGCCCCGAGGAGGTCTTAAGTCGTCCGCCTCGCGAGGGTCTTGAGTGTTTGTTGGTGAAGATGGGCCGTACAGGGCCGCTGGTGGAGCCATGCCGTGGACCGCGGGCAGGCAAGTCTGGGAACCCCCGTTCCTAGGACACCGACAACGGCCACCTCCCGCCTTCGGGCCGTGGCGGCAGAGCGGGTGATGGCACTGGCTTTCGACGGTGGTGTGGCGGCAACGCTGGCTGGCAACAGCTGCCAACGGGCAGCGGCGCGGAGCGTGTGGTGGGTGTTCCGCGCGCACCCAACAGGGATGCCACGCGCACTACACTACGACGGGGACTGCGCCGCCGCCGCGGTGTAGCGTCCCAGCTGGTGTTGTCCTCTCATGATGGCGGAGTGGCTGAGTGACAACGACGGACCGGTGCCATTGGCGATTGTGGGAGAATCAAATGAGATAAGCTATAGGGAGGGAGGGGAAAATGCGAAGCAGGACTCGACAGCCGTGAGGGTTTATATAGCAGGCCGGTAAGCATTGGGATTTTGGGGGATTTCACCGAGTCGGGCGGGAAGCTTGCGCAGGAACCTGCGAGGTTGCGCGGGAACGGGCTCACCGACGGTTCATTGGCGCCACCATTTGGCCAAATGTAACATCCCAAATTTCCTATTTGGTATGTTTTACAATTATAGCTAAGCATCTATGCATTCTGTTTGAATTTGAGTGGCATTTGAAGTTTTCTGAAGTTTTTGAGTTGTTGGAAAGGGAATTCAAACTTTGGCGCTTGAAATTCATTTCAAAACTATGCCCGACAACTACTTGAGAAAAAGTATGAGAGGAGTAGCATGACACTCCAAATATGTCAGAAGAAAACAATGCCAAAAGTATTGAATTCAAACTTGAGTTTATTTGAAATTTGGAAAAAAATGAATTTTTATAAAGTTTGGATTTGGCCCCTGGAAAAATGTTCAAATGATAGGGAATATTCCCTGATCATTTTGGTATATATATGTCCTATATAAAATATTTATAGTTTATATATTATCTCTGTTTTTGTTTTTCAAAAAATAAAAACTAGAAAAGGAAAATGCCCAGCACCAGCCAGCCGATCGGCCACCAAAGACTGGCAGCCCACTGCATGGCCACCAAAGGCTCACCAGCGCCACCGAGCCGCCCACGCCCAAATTGATCGAGCGATCGAGGCGAATCGGCTAGCCCTCGGCCGACCGACGCCGCCGCACCTCCCCCTCTCACTGACGGTGGGCCACCACCCATCTCCTACCCTCGCCCACGCCACCAGTCGCGCCGCCACGATCCCGCGGATCCGGATCTCACCGATCCTCCCGATTCACCCCCTCGCGCAAGTCGTCGCCCCGCCTATAAACCCCCTCACCTCATTACCCTCGCCTCACCGACCCTCTCTCCCTCCACCGCGCTTCGCGGAGTTGCGAAACGCCGCCGCCGCCATTTGCCTCACCCGACCTCCCGGCCACCCGATCTCGCGGACTCCACCAGACGGACCCCGTCGTCGCCGCACCCGCCGGAGCTCCCCGCCGTCGCCCCGACCACCGGAGACGCCGACGCACTCGCCGCCCGAGCCGCCGCCGCCGTCGACGTCCGGTACGTCGCCGGACTTCACCCCCGCCGTCCGATCCCGATTCTACGGCGTAGATTAGAACCCCCGAAGGGGTATGTTCTTTTTAATAAAACCGGTTCGGCCCGGTTAGTTCCGGTTTAATTTTAAGTTAGGGTTTTATTTAGACCGCCCGATTCGCTTAACCCTAGGGCCCGTTTAGTTATATTACGCATGTATGCTTAGTTAGCCCATTAGCCTGTTTTCTTTTATTTTCGTTTTCTGTTTTAACAGAATAGTTTCAGATTTGAAAAATTCATATCTTTTATTCTACTTAATATTTTTAAGTGATTATTTTTTGTTGGTTTGCAAATTTCTTATAGTTTCTGTAGAAAATATAATTAGCTATGTTAAAATTATTTAGAATTGCTTTATTTTAGATTTAGTCAGAATAGTAAATCTGTTATAAAATAAGTTAGGAAAATTATTTTTTATGATTCTTTTGTCCCAACTTTTTTTGACATTGCCTAACCGTAGGAATTAATTTGGGCATTTTAGGATTAATAAAAAATAGTTTCTAGCAGAATCATGCTATTCTTAATTAATTAACTAGCTACTGTTTTCCTATTATTTTAATTAGTAAATGAATTTATTTTTAGTATGTGATAGATTATTCTAGGTTAGTTTCTGTCACTTTAGAGCATGAACTTTTATTTATAATGAATAAAACTTTTATTTTATTTTTCTTAATAGAAATTGAATTAGGCCTAATAGGAGTTTTATGATAGCTTTTAAATTGATTCTTTTTGCTCCTAGTTGCTTAATGCATTCTTTTCTGTTAAGTTAACATAAACCCATGGTTAGGTTATGTTAAGGAAATTTTTGTTATGTAAAACTATTTTTAGTTGTTGCTTGAAGTAGGAAAAACTTTGAATTGGATTTCTTCGAGTTTTCCTTTGGGTTTTGATTCGTTTGTTTTGGTGTGTTTTGTTACTATGCTATTGTGTTAAGTGATCATATGCTATATGCTTATTGTGATTATTGTTTGTCTCGGTAGAATTTCCAGAGTGCGAAGCTTGCTACTACGAGTCCTTAGCTTACGAAGATCGTCAGCAAGGCAAGTCATTGATCATGCTCTTTCAATACCTATGATTTTATTGCATTAGTATTATACCTCCCCACCATGCATGCAGTAGGTGAAATCTTGAAGTTATTGTTCTTGAGTAGTATCATGTGGTAGGATGAACCAATTCCCCTTGTTACCATGACCCGGGACGTAGTAGTTAAATTTTGCTATGCTCAGAGAAGCGGATTGGTTGAGTGAATTCATAAGAAAGATGTGAGAGTCAAGATGATGACAACCCCATGAACTTCAAGCTCAAGATGGACTTCGAATTCACTCACTGGGTGGAGGATTGGTTGACGGGCACCTGGAGAACCCAAAGGTTGGCGGGATGCATGGAGAAGTGCCATGACATCTTGCGGAAAGCTTCACCCAGCCACGAAGAGACGGATGGATGCCCCATTGACCGGAAGCTTACATGCAGCCGCAAGCCATTATGGGCTCGCTGGGTCAACCCTAGTTGTGACGCTGGCTGGACGGTACTACGAGATGTAGAAGAACGGTGCGATTGATGGGTACCGCAGCGCCGTAAGAACTCTTCTAAGACCCTGTTTATTCATCCCGTCTTCAAACACCATGAAGTGCAAAGACTTAAAAGGAGGGAATGATTCTTGCGGGTAAAGTGCGCAAACCTCTGCAGAGTTAAAGATCTAATCGATTAGCCGTGTCCCCGGTTACGGACAATTTGAGCCTCTGGAACTTGGAAGTATTCGGAAATCTCAACACTAAAACTAATAAATTAAATTGAGGGGGTTATGACTTAATAATTTGGGAATGAGACATTGGTTGGCGGAACCATCTCAATAACTACCAACAATTTTGTAGTATTTGCGCAAGTCCACTGTAGTAGGGAAAAACTGGCTTTTTCGCAAAATGATGAAACTTAGAGCCCCACAGCCAAATTGCATATAGTGATAGTAATTTTTATTGTTATCTTCTTCATGACTTGCCAGCATATTCAAAATGCTGACCTACACGGCTGCAACGTCTTATGTTGCGAGGAGTATTCCGATCAGATTGAGGCTACGCTCGCGCTTGGCGATTGCCCTATGGAGTCGGATGGACTCGCTATTTCGCTCACGCTTCGCAGCTTTACTAGTTTATTTCTCATGAGTTGGCCTTCGCGAAGTTATTCTCTTGTAATAAAGACTCTATATGAGAATCGTGTAATAAATTCAGGTGTGATTGAACTTTGATTATTTCATCGATGTACTATGAGTACCAAAGATGATCTTGGGATGGTATGCATACGTAGACTTGACCGATTTTGGGTCAGTCACTACAGAGATGGTATCGAGCACACGCCGACCGTAGGACGAACCCCTAGGATCGGAAAGCCATAGGAAGAGACTATTTATTTTATATCCTTATCATTCCGTAATTCTCCCTGCTCATTTCGACTTCTCTCGATTTTCAACATTCTAGATGGCCGTCGAGTTCACCCCGCTTTGCTACGGAGTTTTGCCAGCCCGATGAGACGATGCCCTTGGCAGAAGCTGGTCTAGATGGTGAAGAAGCTGAAGATTGCTCTGCCTCGATCACGGGAAGCCAACGAATGCACTTCCGACGGATACCCGCCATGAGGATCGAGGTGCACATTCCAGGGAGAACCTTGGGAGGGCATACAGAGCCTATTGACTTTGAGTTCACCGACTTCAACTGGATCCTCGGAAGGGACATGGCGATTTATCGCACTTGGACATCTCCGAGAAGAGTACAGGCCGAGCTCGATCCATCGACTCGCCATGGTTTCTCGCAGAGCAAGGAATGGAGATATCATCCGTATCAGAGAGGGCGACTCCATCCTTTCAGATGTCCAAGACTTGAGTGTCTCCTCGTGAAACGGAGATCCGACTCGCCAGAACTCGAAGGTACACAGAGGCTGTTGTTCCGTGAACTGAATCGAGGAGAAGGCACACGCAGACTTCCTTGGCTATGAGGAAGAAATCGCGGACTTCATGGAGAGAGTCGACGACCAAGATGAAGCTTGCCGCAATTGAGGAAAAGATGGACTTGGGAGAGGACCTTTTTCCGAGTGGAGATGATGGACCCTCGTGAGCAATGATCAGGATTATGAAGGGAGTTCCACCGAGAAAGCCGCAAGAGGAGGCGCCAGCAATGAGAGACGCCACACCGAGGACATCGCACTGAGGACGCAAGGATTATTGATGAAGACATTTAGTCGACCACCATGTTATTTTACTTTTTCACGATCGCTAGGTCGTTATTTTCGATTAGTCGTGAGCATTTTGTAATCGAGATTTAACCATGTTTGAGTGAATTGAATAAATGATTGGTGTGTTTATGATTGTGCATTCATATGGGTAGTGTTATTTCTCATTAGACCATTGTTCTATTCTAATTTTCTCATCCACTCCAAAACACCAGATGCCTCCGAGACGTGACCCCGGTCTCAACTTCCCGCCGGAGCTCACCCAGCTGCTCCAGCAGCAGAATGCCATCATGCAGATGCTCATCCAGAACCAGAACAACAACAACAACAATCCACCGCCACCACCACCCCCTATTGACAACTTGACTCGATTCCTAAGGCTGAATCGCGGTGTTCTCTAGCAGCTTGAGCCGATTGTGGCGATGATTGGCTCCGCAAGGTCGGAAGAGAGTTAATCACTGTTGGATGCACCGATGCGGAGAAGGTGCGCTTTGCGCACATCAACTTGATGGACCTGCAGCTTCTTGGTGGGAGAACTACACCGCCACTTATCCCATCGGCACCATCACATGGGATCAGTTCCAGCAGCCTTCCGCACCGCCATGTTTCAGCCGGAGCCATGAGTCCAAGAAGCGTGAGTTCCGCAACTTACGCCAGGGAACCGTCTTGTGGCGCAATGACGTGGATGAGTTCAGCAAGTTAGCCCGCTATGCCCCGATGATGTGGCCACGATGCCGCAGCAGGAGAAGTTTCTCGGGACTCAATGACGAATCGAATGCAGCTTATGGTGGCTACTTTGCAACTACCAAGAACTGGTAGACAAGGCCATCATACTTGAAGGCAAGCAGCAGCAGATTGAAAGCCGCAAGCGGAAGTATAGCCAGGGGAAGCACAACTCAGGAGCTCAGCAGAAGCCCCGTTATGTCCCATACTCAGGAGGGCATAACCATCATAACCATGGAGGACATAACCATGGAGGCAATGGGAACAATCGCAACCAGGACAACAGGTCAGGCAATGGCAATGGCAATGGAAACGGTAATGGGAACCAGATCGTTCGCGCTTCGCTCAAGGATCTGAGTCACATCACCGCTTCAAGTGCCGAAAAACAGGGCACTATGCCACCGATCGCCCGAGGCCAAGCAGAGGAATGGAAACGGCAATGGAAGCTCAAATAAGAAGCCCAACCTTTCCCTCGTGCTCGGGTGAACCACATTGACGTGGAGGACGCCTATGTTCAGCCGGACCTTCGTGGTTGGTAAGTTTTATTGAATTCACGCTCAGTTTTGGTACTCTTTGATTCGGTGCAACGATTCATTCATATCAAGGGTAGTTGTGGAAAAGTATGGGTTGCCCACTAAAACCCTTAGAAGCCCCCTTCACGCCGGGCCCGCAGAGGAGAAATGATGGCGTGCTTAGGCTGTCATGCAACCTCAACATCGGAACCATAAATTTCCCGAGACTCATAGTGTTGGAAACCCGCACCTTGGATGTAATCCTAGGCATGGATTGGTTGACGGTTTGAAGGAAACATAGATCGTGCCCAGAAGTCTATTCTCGCCACCACCCCGGGCGTAAGAGGATCAAGTATGTATCCAGACGTAGCGGATGAAGAATCAGTGAATTCCCTCACGGAGTTGTTCAGAGGAAGTGCCAGAGTGCAAGATTTTCCCGATGTGTTTCCGGAGGAATTACCGTGAATGCCACCGACGTAGACATTGAGTTT
The DNA here is from genome assembly GCA_021605205.1 of Aegilops longissima. Classification (NCBI taxonomy): domain Eukaryota; kingdom Viridiplantae; phylum Streptophyta; class Magnoliopsida; order Poales; family Poaceae; genus Aegilops; species Aegilops longissima. The sequence continues at coordinate 353,504,083 of CM038682.1, forward strand.
CGATTGAGTTATTGCCCGGCACAGCCCCAATATCCAAGAGACCTTATCGGATGCCACCGAACGAATTGAAAGAGATCAAGAACCAAATTAATGAGTTATTGGAGAAAGGATATATTCGCCAAGCTCATCACCTTGGGGAGCCCAGTTTTTTGGTAGAGAAGAAGGATGGAACCTTGAGGATGGTTAGGATTATCGCTCGCTGAACGGTAACCATCAAGAAAAGTACCCTCTCGTCGATGATTAATGATCTATTTGATCAGCTAGTTGGAGCCAAGGTATTCTCCAAGATCGATCTTCGATCGGGTATCATCGCTTGAAGATCCGTGAAAAGGATATACCCAAAACAGCATTCACCACCGTGTATGGTTTATATGAGTATACCGTCATGTCATTTGATTGACTAATGCTCCTGCATACTTCATGAATTTGATGAACAAGGTATTTATGGAATATCCGGACAAGTTTGTCGTGGTGTTCATCGATGATATACTGATTTTCTCCAAGAGCGAGGAAGAGCATAAGGAACATTTATGCCTAGTTCGAGAAACTTCGAGAACATCAGCTTGTATGCCAAGTTCAGCAAATGTGAATTTTGGCTGAAGGAAGTTGGATTCCTGACATGTTATTTCAGGAGAAGGAATAGCAGTTGACCCCGCCAAGGTTGAGTCACCACCGATTGGCGCCGCCCACCTCGACCAAGGAGATCCGCAGCTTTTCTGACTCGCAGGATATTATCGGAGGTTCATTGAGAATTTCTCGAAGATTGCCAAGCCCATGACCGAGCTGTTGAAGAAGGAAGCCAAGTACATTTGGACCAAGGATTGTGAAGCCAGTTTTAGGAATTGAAGAAACGTTTGGTTACAGCCCCAAGGTTGATTTTGCGGATATACACAAGGATTACCAGGTCTATTGTGACGCTTCTCGTCAGGGACTCGGAGGAGTACTCATGCAGGAAGGAAAGGTTGTAGCTTATACATCCAGACAGCTACGACCTCACGAGATGAATTATGCCACACATGATTTGGAGTTAGCAGCCGTAGTGCATGCACTCAAGACCTGGAGACATTTCCTTATCGGAAACTGTTGTGATGTTTACAAAGATCACAAGAGCTTGAAGTATATTTTCACGCAGAAAGAGTTGAATCTCAGGCAGAGGAGATGGCTAGAGTTGATCAAGGACTATGACATGAGATTGCATTACCACCCAGGGAAGGCTAATGTTGTAGCAGATGCTTTGAGCCGTAAGAGTTATGTGAATACTCTTACAATGGAGGATTACCCCAGAGTTAGTCGATGACCTCGAGATCTCCGATCGGAGATAGTTCCGAGAGGATATGTTGCAACTCGAAGTACAGTCCACTTTGGCGAAAGGATTCGTGAAGCCCGTAAGTCGGGCAAGGAAATTGATGAGATAAAGCAAAAGATGAATGAAGGAAAAACTAAAGGATTTTGTAAGGATGAACACGGAGCTATATGGTTCGAGGATCGATTTATGTGCCCAACGATCCCGAACTCAGAAGCTAATTCTTCAGAGGCTCATGACTCATCAGATTCGATTCACCCCAGAACACCAAGATGTACCGGATCTGAAAGAAAGTTTCGTGGACAGTATGAAGAAGGATATTGCCGAGTGCGTAGCGATGTCGGCGTTTGTCAACGAGTAAAGGCGAACATCGGCCAGCAGGGTTACTTCAACCTCTGCCGATCCCCGATTGGAAATGGGAAAACTTGGGATGGATTTTATCACAGATTACCCAGACCTGCTCAGTTATGATTCCATCTGGTAGTGGTTGATCGTTTGACCAAGGTAGCTCATTTCATTCCGTGAAGACTACCTATACCAGTGCTAAGTTGGCCAAGATATACATGACCAGGATCGCTTTGTCCGCATGGAGTTCCGAGGAGTATCATGTCGATAGAGGAACACAGCTTACCTCAAAGTTTTGGAATCGAGTTACATGAAACTTTGGGTACGAGGCTGGAGTTCAAGACAGCTTTTCATCCGCAGCATGATGGATGGACCGAGAGAGTCAACCAGATTCGGAGGACATGTTGAGAGCTTGTGTGCTAGACTATGGGTCTAGCTGGGATGATAATTTGCCATACGCAGAGTTCTCATACAACAACGCTTATCAATCCATCAAGATGACCCTTTCAAGCTCTATACACGGAAGGAGGTGCGTAACCCCATTGCTGTGGGATGGTGTTGGAGATCGATCACTTTTCGGTTCGATCTTATCGAGATTCCAAGAAAAGTCAAGCTGATTCGGATAGACTCAAGATAGCACAATCGAGACAGTAAGAGTTATGCCGACAAGAACGCAAGGAAGTAACTTACGGCGGGAGACCGAGCATATCTTTGTGTGTCACTACTCGTGGAATCAAGAGGTTTGGTGTCAAGGAAAGTTAGCACCCGATTCATTGGCCCGCATAAAATCCTCGAACGTCGTGGAGAAGTTGCTTACAAGTTGGAATTGCCGAAGGATTGTCCGGAGTTCATGATGTCTTCCATGTTTCTCAAATGAAGAAGTGTCATGCCGACATGGCCGATATTCCGTTGAGAGACACAAAGGTGCCCTAGAGGCCATACAGCTCGACAAAGGATCTCGACTTATAAGGAGAAACCCGTCCGATTCTCGAGATCTGAAAGCAGAGTCACCCGCAAAGAAGATCATCAAGTTTTGCAAGGTGCCGTGGAGTCATCACTCAAGAGGAAGCCACTGGGAGCGCCAAGAAGACCTTCTTCGAGACCACCAAAGACCTATTTGTTAGTTAACCCGAATCTCGAGGGCGAGATTCATATTAAGGTGGTAGGTTTGTAACATCCCAAATTTCCTATTTGGTATGTTTTACAATTATAGCTAAGCATCTATGCATTCTGTTTGAATTTGAGTGGCATTTGAAGTTTTCTGAAGTTTTTGAGTTGTTGGAAAGGGAATTCAAACTTTGGCAGTTGAAATTCATTTCAAAACTATGCCTGACAACTACTTGAGAAAAAGTATGAGAGGAGTAGCATGACACTCCAAATATGTCAGAAGAAAACAATGCCAAAAGTTTTGAATTCAAACTTGAGTTTATTTGAAATTTGGAAAAAAATGAATTTTTATAAAGTTTGGATTTTGCCCCTGGAAAAATGTTCAAATGATAGGGAATATTCCCCTGATCATTTTGGTATATATATGTCCTATATAAAATATTTATAGTTTATATATTATCTCTGTTTTGTTTTTCAAAAAATAAAACTAGAAAAAGAAAATGCCCAGCACCAGCCACGCCGACCGGCCCAGCCAAAGACTGGCAGCCCACTGCAAGCAGCCACCAGGCGGCCCACCAGCGGCCCACCAGCGCCACCGAGCCGCCCACGCCCACCGACCGAGCAACCGAGCCGAATCGGCTAGCCTCGGCCGACCGACGCCACAGAGCACCCTCCCTCTCACCGACGGTGGGCCACCACCCGCCTCCTACCTCGCCCACGCCACCAGTCCGCCGCCGCTCGCCGGATCCTGCTGATCCGGATCTCACCGATCCTCCCGATTCAACCTCGCAAGTCGCCGCCCCGCCTATAACCCCCTCACCTCATTCCCCCCTCGCCTCACCGACCCTCTCTCCCTCCACACGCTGGAGTTGCCGAACGCCGCCGCCATTTGCCTCACCCGACCCTCCCCACCACCCGATCTCGCTGACTCCACCAGACGGACCCCTCGTCAAGCCAAGACTCCGCCGAGCTCCCGTCGTCGCCTCGACCACCGGAGACGCCGACGACTTCGCCCTGAGCTGCCCATTGCCGACGTCGGCGTCCGATGCGTCGCCGACTTCACCCCGCCGTCCGATCCCGATTCTACAACAGATTAGAACCTCCAAGGGTATGTTCTTTTAAATAAAACCGGTTCGGTCCGGTTAGTTCCGGTTTAATTTTAAGTTAGGGTTTTATTTAGACCGGCCCGATTCGTTTAACCCTAGGGCCCGTTTAGTTATATTACGCACAGGGCGTTAGTTAGGCCCAGTTAGCCCGTTTTTCTTTTATTTTCGTTTTCTGTTTTAACAGAATAGTTTCAGATTTGAAAAATTCATATCTTTTATTCTACTTAATATTTTTAAGTGATTATTTTTTTGTTGGTTTGCAAATTTCCTATAGTTTCTGTAGAAAATATAATTAGCTATGTTAAAATTATTTAGAATTGCTTTATTTTAGATTTAGTCAGAATAGTAAATCTGTTATAAAATAAGTTAGCAAAATTATTTTTTTATGATTCTTTTTGTCCCAACTTTGTTTTGACATTGCCTAACCGTAGGAATTAATTTGGGCATTTTAGGATTAATAAAAAAAATAGTTTCTAGCAGAATCATGCTATTCTTAATTAATTAACTAGCTACTGTTTTCCTATTATTTTAATTAGTAAATGAATTTATTTTTAATATGTGATAGATTATTCTAGGTTAGTTTCTGTCACTTTAGAGCATGAACTTTTATTTATAATAAATAAAACTTTTATTTTATTTTTCTTAATAGAAATTGAATTAGGCCTAATAGGAGTTTTATGATAGCTTTTAAATTGATTCTTTTTGCTCCTAGTTGCTTAATGCATTCTTTTCTGTTAAGTTAACATAAACCCATGGTTAGGTTATGTTAAGGAAATTTTTGTTATGTAAAACTATTTTTAGTTGTTGCTTGAAGTAGGAAAAACTTTGAATTGGATTTCTTCGAGTTTTCCTTTGGGTTTTGATTCGTTTGTTTTGGTGTGTTTTGTTACTATGCTATTGTGTTAAGTGATCATATGCTATATGCTTATTGTGATTATTGTTTGTCTCGGTAGAATTTCCAGAGTGCGAAGCTTGCTACTACGAGTCCTTAGCTTACGAAGATCGTCAGCAAGGCAAGTCATTGATCATGCTCTTTCAATACCTATGATTTTATTGCATTAGTATTTACCTCCCCACCATGCATGCAGTAGGTGAAATCTTGAAGTTATTGTTCTTGAGTAGTATCATGTGGTAGGATGAACCAATTCCCCTTGTTACCATGACCCGGGACGTAGTAGTTAAATTTTGCTATGCTCGTAGACGGGATTGGTTGAGTGAATTCATAAGAAAGATGTGAGAGTCAAGATGATGACAACCCCATGAACTTCAAGCTCAAGATGGACTTCGGAATTCACTACTGGGTGGAGGACGGTTGACGGGCACCCTGGAGAACCCAGTGGTTGGCCGGGATGCATGGAGAAGTGTCATGACATCTTGCGGAAAGCTTCACCCAGCCACGAAGAGACGGATGGATGCCCCATTGACCGGAAGCTTACCTGTGCAGCCGCAAGCCATTATGGGCTCTGGCTGGGTCAACCCTAGTTGTGACGCTGGCTGGACGGTACTACGAGATGTAGAAGAACGGTAGGATTGGATGGGTACCGGCAGTGGCCAGAAGAACTCTTCGGAAGACCCTGTTTCATTCATCCCATCTTCAAACACCATGAAGTGCGCAGACTTAAAAGGAGGGAATGATTCTTGCGGGTAAAGTGCGCAAACCTCTGCAGAGTTAAAGATCTAATCGATTAGCCGTGTCCCCGGTTACGGACAATTTGAGCCTCTGGAACTTGGAAGTATTCGGAAATCTCAACACTAAAACTAATAAATTAAATTGAGGGGGTTATGACTTAATAATTTGGGAATGAGACATTGGTTGGCGGAACCATCTCAATAACTACCAACAATTTTGTAGTATTTGCAAGCAAGTCCACTGTAGTAGGGAAAAACTGGCTTTTTCGCAAAATGATGAAACTTAGAGCCCCACAGCCAAATTGCATATAGTGATAGTAATTTTTATTGTTATCTTCTTCATGACTTGCCAAAGATATTCAAAATGTTGACCTACACGGCTGCAACGCCTTATGTTGCAGAGGAGTATTCCGATCAGATTGAGGCTACGCTCCGCGCTTGGCGATTGCCCTATGGAGTCGGATGGACTCGCTATTTCGCTCACGCCCGCAGCTTTACTAGTTTATTTCTCATGAGTTGGCCTTCGAAGTTATTCTCTTGTAATAAAGACTCTATATGAGAATCGTAATAAATTCAGGTGTGATTGAACTTTGATTATTTCACCGATGTACTGTGAGTACCAGCATGATCTTGGGATGGTACAGACATAGAGACTTGACCGATTTTGGGTCAGGTCACTACACCAAAAGAACGCCCCCGCGCACTACGCAAGCTTGCGCTGTAAGCCGTCTGCGGCAGCGGGGTGACAAGACGTGCGAGAGGAGGACGAAAGTCCACGTACACATACGGTTAATAAAAAAACGTTTGTGATTTAATTACCTACTATACCCTCGTCCTGGTTTATAAGTATGATTTAACTAATAAAATACGAATGCATGTCGCCAAAGATTATATAGTTGGATTCGTGTTTGAACATAGTTTCTAATTATATAATTTTTATAACATGCATTAACATTTTGTTGGTTAAATTTGAGGGAAAATTATGGCACAGAATATAAAGGGGACTATAGACTAGACGGAGGTAGTAGCACACGGCCGCTCTCTACGCAGCGACGCAACTGTCGGCCGGCTTGTAGGCGACCATTTCCTGTGTGTTCAACTGCTCTATGTGTGTGGTTGCTTGCGGTTCAGGCGGCCGCGACGCGCTCTGCTCTCGCGTCCCTCCGGGTACTCTGCCCTCGTCCCTCCACGCGCGCTGCCAGTGTTTGGGGCCGGCGCACGATCACGCACGTTCGTGTGCATGCGGTTGCGCCTTGATGCGGTGTGCGACAATGCGATTACCGCTGCAAAATCGACATGCGACACGCGCGAGAATCCAGGCCGCCTCGCCCCCATTTATTCCTGCGGCCATTTACCTTCATCTCTCGCGTCATACGACACAATAAGCACACCCACGACGACACATACATAGAGGACATCCAGCGGTTCCATTGGCGCTCCTCGTGGCTCCAATGGTGCTCCCAGCAGCCGACGACGACAACAGCGGGTAGTTCACCGTGCATCACGTAGTGGACACCCACGTGAGGGGGAAGGGCCTCCCGGTGGTGTACACGAACGATCCGGTCTCGGTGGAGAGCTCTATCCAAACTATGGAGCAGTTCCTTGCCGAGGACAAGTACCAAGTGGTCGGCTTCGACCTCGAGTACACCATCGGTCCGGGCACGGTCAGAAGGTTGTCGTCGCCCAGTTGTGCGTGCGACATGACGTCCTCGTCTACCACTACCACCTTGCCACAAGGCCTTGCGAGCGTTTCTCCAGGTTTATCAACAGCTGCGATTACAGTTTCTCTACGGTGGACACCACCAACGATCTAAAAGCGCTCAAGGTTTCGGGTTTGAAATGCCCGAATCTTGTCAACATCCAGCAGCACTACAAGGTCTGGGGCAGCGACAAAAACAAACTGAACTCCCTGGTTGACTTCGCCTCGGCCATCATCGACCCCTACTACATGAAGATGAAGAATGAGAGTAAGAAGGATAAGAACGCCTGGCACAGTGTGTGGCATGAGAGACTGGATGAACAACATGTCAAGTAGGCGGCCAAGGACGCGTACACAAGCTACGAGATGTACAGGCGGATCGTTGACATGAGGAACTGTCTTCTTCCTGCCCCAGACGAGGGATCGAGCCACAGAGCAGTGGCGGGAGCGTCACAAGAAGTAGATCACTAGACGATCGTTTCTCCTACTTTAGAATGCATGTAATTGTTTATTGAGGTGTGTGCGAATGATCTGTGTAGTCAATTATGTAATTGAATGTTTATTTCAGTTATTCTTCTGTAGACAAAGCAAATCACATGGCATATTAGCGCAATCGTCTGTGTTATTATTGGTCTTTGCACACATTTCTGATTACGAACCTGTTTGTCGCGTATCACACACATCTTATTCAGTTGAACCATTTCCATTGTGTTGCCTAATCACACACAGTTCATCCTAGTGAACCGTATGTTGTATATCGCACACACCTTCATCTGGCTGCCTGTTTCTTTTGTTCCTCGTCATCCCAAATAGTTAATTGAACTGAACCATATGCCCTGCATCGCACACGCAACTGAAATCTGAACCGTGTTTGATGCATACGTCATCGCAAACGTTTTGCACCTTTTTTGACGGGTTTTTTACACCACTTTGCGATTATGGCATCACACACAGTTTCGTCGAAGGGTCTCTGATCGTAGTGTCGCGTTTGGACCATCCTGCAGTGGTGTATAGTGAACTAACACAGAGTAGCGAAAGGAAACAAGAGCATGCATTGATGTAAATCATACGAATGAAAACGCATTGAAGGTAAACATGAATGACAGAGATAACCGAAGATGCTCGATGGCGACAAGGTATTTGTTCGACCATTTCATCCTTCTACACAAGGACTACGTTTGGATGGAGGGGGTGTGACTTAACACGGAAGATAAACTCTCTTCACCCTATTCTCCTTGACAATCGATTCGTCAACCGACGCCGGTCACTCGTGGTAGATACTTGAAGGAGATCTCTGAACCTTTACAGACTTCTTCTTCGAGAACCACAATCATTCTTGGTCTCTGAAGAAATTAACACCTAATGGTCTAGAGAGTTTGCAGCTCCCAAGAGTAATAGGTGGAGCGTAATAAACTTAGATTCTAGTGATGCTGAACCACTATCTAATTCTTCGGCTGTAGGGTTTTTCTCTGGGTGGATTTTATACTCAAATCGCTCGGAGCGTGGGTTGCTCAACAATCTTCTCGGAATCAACCGGAGCAGCCACTGGACAAAGCTGGCGCAGGGAGGCTATTTATATCCGCAGCCTTCCCAGACGGGAAATGACCAACATGGACACGAGGTCCAGCCAATGGCCAACTGACACGTTCAAAACGGTCGGATTTTGGAGCAACGGTAACATTACTTGAGGAACAAGTAATGCTAACTCCTCGGTCCGAGTCAAATCTATCACAGTGAAGAAGATCACAATCTCTTGCTGGCAAGTATTTGCTCGGAACACAAAGATATTTCTCTCACAGCTTTCATAGGATTTGGGTTTAGCATCAGAAAATCAAAGCTTCGAACGCTACACCCCTCTTAATAGTACGGTGGTCCTATGACTCAATGGAAAAAGAAGAAGAACGAAACAGCTACGTCTTCATCTTGTCTTCATTCTTCCTCGAGCATAGTCATTTTCTTCGAACATACACCGAACCAATTGCTTGAACTTCAGCAATTTTTAGGGGTCACTCTTGTTAGCTTCATCTTCGGTGGTAACTTTTGCTGCTATGCAGGGAGATTATCTTCGTCATTTGCATCAAACTCCTCGATACTTCAGGGACCTGTTACTCTATGTGCACTAGCAAACACATAAGTCCCATACTGTTTATGTCAATAAACTCCAAAACATAAAGGGCCTATCATTGCACCAACAAGTTGCTTGCTCTGGCGCCGCTGCTACTGCTCTCTCCCGTTTCGCTGATGCTCGCGGCCGACATTGCTGCTGCTGCTCGCTCCCGTCGCCGCCCCTCCCCCCTGCTCTACCTGCCTAGCGCCCCTCCCCATCTTTCCCAGTGACCCCACAGCCATGGCTCGGCCAACAGCCAGCGCCGCCGAGCTTCGCAGCCGCCCTCGTCACCGGTGACACCAACCCCCTGTTCCCGCCGACCAACAATGCCGCCCCGACCTTGTCTACGGCGAGGACCCCAGCCACCGAGCAAGCCAGCAGCGCAGCTGCCTGCTTGACCCTCACCCAGCCGCCACCTCCTCCATTCGTGCCCGTCCCACCACCACCCGATGCGGACGCAGCACCACCGACCGAAGGCCAGACGCCGCCCTCTTTCCCCTTCGGGTGACGCTCCGGTGTCCGTACCTTGCCGGTGACGAGACCCCATGAACGCCGTTGTGTCGTGCTGCAGTTTTTTGCTTGGGCAGGACCCGATTGCGTTTTTATTTTTGCCCGAAGGGTGTCTATGTAAATGTACATAAACCCGTCTAACGCCGTTTGTGCAGAACCGTTATACCACGTCATCTTTTGCGGGCTCCACTTGTCATAATCATCATTAAATGGGCCAAAATCGACAACTAGTGCTTTTTGCAAAAAAGATTGGCTCGGAATTAGTAGTTTTTGGCACAAAACTGTAGAACTGTGGTTCTACAACCCTAGCCTTCAATGTTGATGTTTTCTGCAATTCACTCATGCAGGCTCGATAGGGCGTACTTGATTCATTAAACGATTGAGGCCCTTGGTTAAAACTGGTGCTTGCTTGTTGAGCCGAGATCGAAGGCAATGTGTGCTAGTAATAGTTTGTTGTGCTTAATTGAAGATTCTTGAAACAGCCGTAGTAAGAGCATCTCTAGCAGACCCCTTAAAATCGTAAACTATAAAACTGGGATACGGATCGAAAAAGAAATACAGCTTAAGGGTTTATTTTAGCTACGGCCGAACAGATACTGTAAAACAAACTATAAAAATGAGATAAGAGCTCCTTCCTCTAGTCCAGCTGTTGCGCCCCTTCCCCCAGCCGGTCACGCCCAACCTCGTCGGCCGCGCCCCATCACCATGCCGGCCGCGCCCAGCCTCGCCGGCCAGCTCTACGTCGCCTCCGCCGCCTGCGCCTTGCTCGATTGCCAGCCGCGCCGGCCGAGCCGTGCCCCTTTGCCTGCCGCACCAGGAGGATTCCGACGGCCAGGCTAAGGTCATGGGAGGCCACGACGATGCCGAGCTCGTCCAATTCGAACCGGCGGCGATCGATTGCGGCATCTAGCGGCCTTTTCCGGTGTGCGGTGATGAATTTCGGCGAGTTTAGGGTGGATTCCGGCAAACTCCGCGGCGGCGTGTTTGCTCCGACGAGGTTTGACCGGTATACGAGGCCCCCTAGGTTCGGCCTTCCAACCTTCAAACATAAGGGTTTCAAGTGTGCATTTTCGGTGGCCTTTAAATTTTTTACGGATTGAACATTTTTTTCGACCAAAACTATAAAACGCAAAAATTATAAGAATTTAACCACTTATACAGGGTCTGCTAGAGATACTCTAACAACATTTAGGAGCTGCCGGTAGTACATACGGAAGGCAGTGTGCATATGTGCACAGCACTGCCAGCTGTTTCTAGGCATCGTCACGTACTCCGGCGGGTCCAGACCATAGCTAGCTAGGCCTTGTGCCGCACGGTCTTTAATTTCGTTGACACTGGATCTGTACGTGCTTGGCTTGCATGCCCTATCTTGGCAACTGCCAACTGCATAAATACGTGTAGTGTGTGCGCCTGCAGTCACCGGCCACTCCTCACTGGATCACTACTACTACTACTCCTAGCCTTCTTCTAGTGGCAGGGCTCTGCTTCTCTCTCCAGATCTGGTTCTGTCTCCTTGTCTCTGGAGGAGGAAGAGGGCCAAGAGGAGGAAACAAGGAGCCGGAGAAGAAGAAGGAGAAAAAGCGGGATGGTGATGGTGGATGGCAGCTTGGACGCAGAGAAGATCGCAGGGTATTTCAAGGGCAAGAGCATCCTCATCACCGGCGCCACTGGCTTCCTCGGAAAGAGTAAGTCGTACACGATCGAGTATTAGTTAAGTTAGCCGACTGCTAAGTAGGGTACTACATGTTATTAGTTGAGTTAGCTGCCACAGCTACCTACGTACGTGCTTAAGCCGTGTACGTACTCTACTGCCCCATGCAAGCAAGTTGCATGATGCATGGCTAATTAACGAGACGACGGTTTGCGCGCGGCACTGATCGGATCCATGCGCTGTACGACTAACCATGCGTGCCTTCCGTGTCATGCAGTTCTTGTGGAGAAGATACTCCGGGTGCAGCCAGACGTGAGGAGGATCTACCTGCTCGTGCGAGCCATGGGCGCCCACTCCGCCAAGCAACGCGTCGAGGCAGAGGTTCTTGCTAAACTAACTCACTCCACGTTACTTGAACGGACCTAATTCATGGGTGGCCGTGTGCATCCATCCATGCACAAGCCAGCCGGGGGGTTTACCCTCTTTTTTTGTGTGTGTGGATTTCTCATGCATGTCATGTGGTTGATTTATTATAGTACATCATGCGATCCGAGTGTGGCGTATGCAGCTAGCAGCGGCACATGGACTCTCATGAATTCTTCATCCTCCGTCCGGAATTACTCGCCCCACGTCTCTCTTTCACTCCTCGGCACATCTTGTATCGTGTAGCTCCATCTAGTCACTATGACGATCGAAGCAAGAGAAGAGATATATGCATGTCCCATGTCCATGCGCACCATGGAGCTTAATTTGCGCCGCAACGTACAAACGCATTCGATATGGCGCGGTCTAACATGCAAGCCATCAATGTGTGACGGATGATGCATCGACCCATTCATGCTTAGTCACGTCGTCGTCCATACCCATCTAGCTAGCAGTACTAATTGTTTCTTCATGGCACCACCTACCCCATGTCCCTTGCACAGATATTTCCCCGGCCCTGTGCCGTGCATTACGGTCACGGGGATCCACAGCTCCTGGTAAAATGTGAAAAGCTCCGATTAGATCCATGCCTAGGGTTCAACAGCATCCCATTCCCATGTAGGGCTCCAACCGAGAGGCCAGGTGCTCCCTGACTCAATGGTGGTGACATAAGCTAAATTTCTGGTTGCTGAACTGTGTTTTGCATATACTAATCCGTTATGAGAAAAGTCGGTTACTCACCGGACAAGAGAGAGGCAAACGTTGATCCGGAAGTTTGATTATCATAACTCATCTCTCAGTGCCAAACGGGGCCAATCGCTCAGAGGAACAAAGAGTACTATAGTAGACGGTGTTTGACCTTGCACAAGTTTTAAAACTATGTATTGTGTAGTGGAGTTTTTTTTTTTTTTTTTGCGATGTAAAGACCAGAGAACTTTTAAGCTTTTTTTGCGGAAAAGAGAACTTTTAAGCTTTGTTCCTTTTTTTGCGAATAAGCTTTGTTCCTTACAAGGATATGTAATGGGCTTACGACTAGGCACACCAAATGAATGAGTCATATGAGGAGTTGGTTGATTTGAGTCCATCTATTCACCCGTACCGTCCCACAGAAAACAAAACAAAAAAGTTCACGCGCACCGTCCCACAGAAAACAAAAAAAGAAATTCACGCGTACCCTACACAACACCACTCAACGCCAGTAATTCAGCCCAGACTAATTCAATACAAAAAAAATCAGCCCAGACTAATTCAATACAAAAAAAATTCAGCCCAGAGAGAGGGGTAAAGATAGGGATAGATCCCCTGCGTGGCAGTGGTACCGCTAATGCTAGAAATCCACCACTACGGGGCATGTGCATGTTCATACTTATTACTGTACTGCGATGAAGGGCATGTGCAGTTTAGAATGCCCACATCATCTCCGAGATCTTTGGTGGCGACCCTTTTGTGGCAACTGGTAGGTTTGTCGTCCGCTCGTCCTTATCTTACTTTTTTTTTCTCTGTTTTTTTTTCTATCGACCTCTGAAACGTTGCAGTGCACGATTAATCATCCACGAAGGGCATGTGTAGTTACTAAAGAAATAGTACAGACAGTGCAAACTGAGTTTTCAACAAAATGAGGAGGAAACGCTTATTTGATGGTTCAGGTGACAGACACTGAGCTCTTCTGCCTCCTGAAAGAGAAGCATGGCAAGGGAGGATTCGAGCTGTTTGTGGAGGAGAAGGTTGTCCCTTTGGCCGGTGACGTCATCTTCGAGAACATGGGGCTAGATGCTCCCAGGTTGGAGGAGCTGGCCAAGGAGGTCGACATCATCGTCAATGGAGCTGCAACCACCAACTTCTACGAAAGGTCCCCACCAAAATTTAAATTTATATACAGCTCCGCTTTTATAAACAGAGGAAAATGACAATTAATAATAACTTAAATAAAGTTAGTTTTGTACTACTAACTCATACAGTAGTAGTGTTAATTTGCAGATATGACGTTGCGTTGGATGTGAATGTGATGGGGGTGAAGTACCTGTGCCAGTTCGCCAAGAAGTGTGCCAATCTCAAGATGCTCCTCCATGTTTCCACCGGTCAGCACTTTTCCCTTGTTGGATTTGTGTCGAAAAAATGCTGAGCTGAATTGCTGAGGGAGAGAAAATGTTGGATGCCGCAGCATTTGCAGCCGGCGACAGGGAAGGGCTGATCATGGAGAGGCCGTTCAAGAAGGGGGAGACCCTGAGGGAAGGCACCAACCTGGACATCGACGCCGAGCTGCGGCTGGTCGGCGACGTGAAGAAGGAGCTAGAGCGGCAGGACGGCGGCGACAAGACGAAGAGGGAGCGGAAAGGCATGAAGGAGCTGGGGCTGGAGCGCTCCCGCCACTTCGGGTGGTCCAACACGTACGTGTTCACCAAGGCCATGGGCGAGATGCTGCTGGGGCAGCTCCACGGCGCCATCCCGGTGGTGATCCTGCGGCCCAGCATCATCACCAGCATCCTCAGGGACCCCCTCCCCGGGTGGATGCAGGGGACGCGGACCATCGACACCATCATCATCGGCTACGCCAAGCAGAACCTGTCGTGCTTCCTGGCGGACCTGGATCTGACCATGGACGTGATCCCGGGGGACATGGTGGCCAACGCCATGATGGTGGCCATGGTGGCGCACTCGGAGGAGCAGGGCGCGGAGGTGATGTACCACGCCACCTCGTCGCTGCGCAACCCGGCCCCCTACGGCGTGCTCTACGAGTCCGGCCGCCGGCACTTCTACGAGAACCCCAGGCTGAGCAAGGACGGGCAGGTCATCCCCACCAAGGAGATGCACTTCTTCAAGACCATCGCCAGCTTCCACTTGTACATGCTCATCAAGTACAAGCTGCCACTCGAGGTCCGTCTCTCTTTTCTTTTCTTTTCGTTTCGTTTCTCTTCTCTTCTCTATCTAAGGTAATCAATCCAAGAAGAAAATATGTTCCTCTAAAAAAATGTTTACTAATCTTAGAATGAATGAAATTTTAATGGTGTGTGCAGATCCTGCACCTGGTGAACCTGCTCCTCTGCGGCCTCTTCTCGCAGCTCTACGACGACCTCACCCGGAAATACAAGTTCGTCATGCATCTCGTCGACGTCTACGGGCCCTTCGCCTTATTCAAAGGATGGTAACTGCTAATCCAACCTTCGTTGTTAATTCCGACACAGCATGTCCTTCACGTCTCATCTTCTTTACTTGTCAAACCATTGAATGAATGAACGAATCAAGCTTCGACGACATCAACTTGGAGCGGCTGCGATTGACCATGACCAAGACAAGCCCGGAGGACGACATGTTCAATTTTGATCCCAAGACCGTCGACTGGAACGACTACTTCTACAAAATCCACATACCGGGTGTCCTCAAGTATGTGCTCAAGTAAAACCTCAGCAAAATTTATCAAGATATATGCACCTTATCTTCTCCACAAAGCCAAAAAAACCACATCGCGCGTGTTCTTCTTGCATGGGTAACAAGGAAGACTTTTCACATGCCGGCTAGATTATTATGTTGGAGAAGGACATCATCGATCAGTGATAAAAACAAGCATGTATTCTTGAATTATATGTTCAGGTTTGTGTAATTTGCTCATGTCTTGAAATGAGCTGGGATGATAAAATCTATGTATTCATGTCATGTTTGAAGCACAGGAATTTTACAAAAAAATGCATGGCAATCGGTTCGTTCCCACACAGAAACAGTTCCAAAAAAGGGCCTAAAATGTGCAGGCAATTACAAGTAGGAAGTAGTGCCAACTCATGTTCAGTTCGACCTCTCATGGGCAGATCAGGTTTGGCCCGACATGGCCAAACATGAGCAAATAGATCCTCCTCATTTGTCTAAACACGTGCAAATATGCCTGCTAAACAAAGACACGAGACGGGCACAAAGCAACAACGAGTATGGGGAAGTTTTTCCCAAATTTGTAATGTACTTGGTATATATAGATATTTGGAATCAATGTTGTCACAATGCTGTCATATGCAGAATTTACCCCATAGTTTGATTTGCACTAGGAAGCTTCCCTTCCTCCTATGCTTGCTTCTAAAAACAGAAAAAAAAAATATGCTTTGGCCATGAGAGTTGACCTGAACCATTACACTTCAGCTCAAAGAGTCAGAATAGACCTCTGGTTCTATTCTCAGGGCGCCATCAGCAGCTTCTTCACATATGCAAGGACCTTTGGCACATCGACTGTCCACGCAACTGAAATTGGTGCATAACCCGACCATGGATTTTCTGAATTCCACCTGCAACGTAGTGCAAACGAGCAATCAATATCTTGCATCTACAACTGAATACTCAGAAATGGCACTCTGGTTAGAATTTAAACCAGTGGACTGGGCACGTGCGACACTTAAATCACCAGATGAATATGTTTGTAAGAATGTTAAAACACTTGAGTAGGTAGAGCTAATGTGAAGTACTCAGAAATAGTATATGATATACATACTTCTTCAATCCATGGTCCATCAAAGTATGGCCGGTGCAAATGCCCTGGGTCTCGACTCTCACAACACCCTTCTTGAATGTGAAGTACTCAGGGTGAACTAAGGCTGTAAAGCTCACAGGATCATGTAGGAAAATCCCTGGATAGAATGCATGAATCAGTTGGAAGTGAAACTGGTTTTGAAGATTCAGCGGCAACTTTAGCAAAAGCATACCGAAAAGACAGGGCTACAATATACCTTGGAAGCCGTCAGACTTCTCATGCCAATCTCTGTAGAACTTGCACATGTCACACAAGAACTGTGCGTGCACCCCTTTTGAGTTTTTCAGTTCCAAGAGATCCTCATCTGCATAAAAGAAGTTTCACACGGCGGGCTAGTAGTTAACCCCCATACTCACACAAGTTGAGCTATATGAAGATGACACTGGTATCAAGGAACAAACCTGTAAAACAGCATTGAGTTGTTATGTTAATGCCAACCACATCAATATCTGCTCCTGATGTAAAAACTACATCCGCTGCATCCGGATCTCCGTAGATCTGCACAGTTGTATACTCAAAGTTCAATACTTGTGTTGTTGTTTCTGCTTGTTCATAAATAATGCACCAGTGTTTAGTACAAATGACTATACATTTGCTTCAGCAGCAGGGTTGACATTTCCAGCTGCAAAGAAAGCTCCACCCAGCACAACTATTTTTTTGACCTTGCTTGCAAATGACGAGTCCCTTTTGATGGCCTAACAAAGAATACAAGCTATCTCTTAGCCCCTGGCATGGCATACAGCATGGTAAATAGCTTTATCCTGTAACTGTAAGCATACCAATGCGACATTTGTCAGGGGTCCCAATGCAAGTACAGATATCTCTCCAGGAAACTGAGAGACCTTATTAACCATGAACTCGGCAGCACTTTCCTCAACCTTCTTAGTAGTAGGTGCAGGAAGAGACAAATTACCAAGACCATCAGATCCATGAACAAAGTCAGCAACGCGTGGCTCTCCTCCCTATAATACAAAAGTCATGTCATTCAGCTGACCAACCGAAACTGTAGTTTAACATAGTATTATTGGAGGTCACAATTCTGAACTCCATCTACCATATAAAATATGTAGGCTCATGTTACATGCCACGCTACCGACTATCTATCAATGAGCTAATAATATGACATGTAGAGCAAGTAGGAAAAAGAAAACACCCACTAGTGCAAATACGAGATGGCATCTTGTACAATCGATTACGTGACCTTAGCTAAACGCTTTTGATGGATGATAATCCAGTAGGCACTCAGAGTCATTTTTAATTGATAATACAAAATGCACACTTCTAGCATCAACTAAACAAGAAACATCCAGTTGCAAAGCCATCGTGAAGTTCGAAATGTACAGAATTGCAGTGTGAACCATCGTACCTTAAGAGGCTCCGGGCTGCCCTCTGCTACTGGAACCTCAGGATGCCCTGCTCTCTCACACTGTCCTTTGAAGACTCGAAATGTTTAGCAAAAGCAAGAATCAGAAGAAGCAAAACTCAACAGTGTCCGACGCTCACCAGCAAGAGCGCATTGCGTGTAGCATACTCTGTAGTGACATTGCCGAATATGGTTGTCAGCCCAATGATCTCCACACTTGGTTCTCCAAAAGCCATTAGAATCGTCATGCTGTCATCTAGAAATCAGAGAAAGCAGGCAGTGAGAATAAATAGGGAATAATAGCTTTTTACATGTGAGGTTTTTTTTTTTTCGTTTCGAGAAGGAGATATCAGTACAGACTGTAGTTTGAGTTGCGCATGCAGCATACTGGTACGAAGCTGTTGACATTGATAGCCAGTGTAACATTTGCAAAGTATGTACACCAGCATCCTATTGTTGTTGATCATATAACTGGAAGCTTAGCTGTGAACTTGTGGCAAAGGCAATAATATAGTTTGGGTTGCTGGAACTTGGCAAGAAGCATATATAACATAAACATTTGCCAGTCATGAAAGTTGTATCCAACAACGTTGCTGAGATCGATGTCACTTTGTTCGTGTGAAGATGCAACTCCATACCATCAATTACGGTGCCGTAAACTAGCATAACAGTTAGTAGTACTACCGAATGGATTGTCCAGTTCGCTGCTAATTAAGTAGCACCCACTTGCAGAAGAAAACTGAACCACAATTGCATTATAATTTTCCTACTCGACTCCACTGAAGAAGGGACGGGGGTAGGACGAGAAACCGTGGTGATGATCGAGATGGTGGCACGGCACCGTCGCTTTGGTCGGCGGGCTGGGTTGACACGCCACAACCCAACCAACCACGTGCGAGCAGGGCAGTAAAGTAAAAGCAAACCGGGGCTTTCGTGGTACTACGTGATGTTAGAATATGATAACGAAACGTAATTTCTGCCTACTCCAGCGAACTCACTCCTCCATCCATTCCATTCATTAATTTCAGCAACAGGTGGGAAAGCGAAGAAGTAGCAGGGAATCGAAGCGAGAGAGAAACAATGGAGAAGGGAGGGAGGGATTGAGGAGAGCACCGATGCCGGGATCCGTGTCGATGATGACCCTGTCGCGGCGGATCTGCCCGTTCTCCCCCATCGCAGTCGGGATCCCTTCCCTACCCTTCCCTTAGCTAGCGAGGGGAATCGGAATCGAGAAGGAAGATGCGACGAGCAGAGCCAAGTGGATGAGCGGGACGCAACCTCGCCCTTTCTTTCTCCAGACTGTCCTTCTTTTTCCAACGAGCCTCGCTTCCCCGGACTTTTATAGACGACGCAAAGAGTCACGGAAGGTTGGGGGTAAACGGGGTGTGAGGAGCGCCAAGTTCGTTCCTCTTGCTGCTGCTGGGGCTGGGGAAAAGGGAAAAGGAAGATGAGATCTTGCGGTGGAATGCCCGTCGGATCAGCGTGGCCGTGTCTCCTAGGCCGTCGGATCTGGATTAGATGGGATAGAGCAGGACAAGTGGAGGAGCTTCCATGGAGATGGGGGGCAATAATAACGAATGAATCATGTCCAGAAAGAAAAAAAAGAATCATGTCCAGAAAGCAAAGGCATCCCCACACTCCGTCCCAATAATAGTACGTACTCTCTCCGTCCAAAAATACTTGTCAGAAAAATAGATGTATCTAGATGTATTTTAGTTCTAGATACATCCATTTTTATCCATTTCTCCGACAAGTATTTCTGGACGGAGGGAGTAGCTTTTTGTTTGATTTGACGGGGCTATATGTGCGTAATTTTTCCTTTTGCGTGTTACATGTGGGTAATGTTAATTCAGTGCCTTCTTGAGGTATCGGTCAGAATAGCCTCTGTCGCAATTGGCGTGAAATAATGTTGTTTTTGTCTCACGACAAGAATTATAGATCAGAGTACGTGGTTTTTGTTGCTAAAATATTCATTTCATCAACCAAAAAAGTTATATAACCAATAATTTAGTACATAGTGTCTAAGCTATTTAATAAGAGGTCAGAGAATTGGTGGCAATTCCGTTGGCCTGCACTTCAGGAGAAGGGAGGTTGCCACCGACGGAGAGCTCCAGCCTGGATCCATAAACATTGTGGAAGGGAGCCCCGCGCCACCCGAGGCGCCAAGAGCCAGATCTGGCACGGCCAGATCGAGCAACCCAGGCAGCCACGGGCACGCCCCGCACGGCCCACCACGCCACCTTCAGGAACCACGGCGGGGGGTGAGGCACACGCAGGCCCCAACCACCGCGCCACCAACACCCGGCGGCCGCCTGCCCCGCGCCAAACTCCACCAGCTGAGGGAAGATGAGATCTCGCCGCCACTGATGTCGAACGGGCTTTGCCAGTAAATACATTGTCGGCGTTCTCGGGAACGGGGTCCCAGACTTGCTCGCCACGGCCCACGGCGTGCTAAGCCAAAGAGTCAGACGGCCCATCTTCATCAACAAGGCCTCCAAGACCCTCGCGAGGGGGACGACGCAAAACCTCCTCAGGAGTGGTCTAGTCAGGCAGGCTCACGAGGAGTGGAGATATCAAGGCGGGGCAAACCTCACGAGGCTCTCGTGACATGAGCCATGATGATCGGCGCCAGGTGGGAGCCAGGCGGGCGCCAGCGCGCGCAGCGTCCTTGTTTCCTCTTTGGTGCTAAGGAGGTCAGCGCAGGCGAGGAGTACCGAGGCATCAGGCAAAGGTTGCTATATCGGTGCAACGAGACCAAGACCAGGAGGACGGCAAGACGGAGGTCATCGTGGAGCCCAAGACGGCGTCACCACCAGAGCCTTTCGCAGGCGAAGACCACTTTTGTCAGGATAGCTTGTACTAGCTGTCCCTCTTCAAATTTGCTCGCCGTTGTTGGCTCCCTTCCCGCTCAGTATTTGGGGAGAGGACCAGACCCTATATAAGTAGAGCTAGCCACCACAGTAGGGGGCATCGAGCAGTTCATCCAGCTCTCACCCGCCAAATCACCAAGCACAAGAACACCTCAACCTCGGAGGTCGTTCTTCCTCTCAGATCGTTCATCATCACCCCAAGAGGCAATCCACCACCACCACACCGGAGTAGGGTATTACACCACGACGGTGGCCGAACCAAGATAAATCTCGTGTCTTTACGTGTTGCGAGTTCGCCGAGTTCGTCTCGCGAGATCTTAGCGAGCTAGGCGTAGATCGGTAGGAGGGAAAGACTTCGCGCGCACCCGAGTGTTCGAACCTTAAGGGTTTGCCGGAACCCCACATCCGACATTTGGCGCGCCAAGTAGGGGTGCGCCGGAGCTTCTTCTCCGCCTATCGATTTGCCGACGCTCCGTGGCCCACGATGTCCGACGACCCAAGAGCCGACCGACCACCGGGCAACCTGCCAGCCCGGCCGTCGCGCCGCCACCATGAAGACCTCAACCCAGCTCAGCGCGCACGAGTGCCGTCCAATCCTGCGGGCGCGGGCGACGCTGCCAAAGCGCCGCTACCCTCACCACGGCAGTGTGAGCCGCTGCCAGAGCAGCAAGCCACGTCGCGACGACGGCGCGCCTCGCAAGCGGCGGAACAGTAAACATGCGCCAGCACTCACCATGGCAAGGGAGCTGCTGCGGTGCGGGCCGATGGAGAGCGGCCGGGCGCCTTCTTTGAACGCTGTTGCCAAGCTGCTTGACGCGCGGCCTCGAGCGCCACCTTTCGCCATCGCCCTCCTCGAGCCACTACAGGATTCACGGCAGGCCACGCCGCCACCACACGCCGTCAGGTGCGCCAGGGGGCTTCGTCAACACCAGCATGGCCGGCGGCGCCGGGGGCTCTGCCGCCCCCATACCGCCCGCAACAAGCATGAGCAAAAGCGTCGCCTCCCATGGCCCAAGTGGGATGCCGCACTATCACCCTCGGGACGCCGCGCTGGGCCGGGCAACATGGAGTGTGGGGCACTACGGCGAGGTGTTCGGGGTAACAGCTCCGGAATCCTACATGCCCCGCATGACGGACCAGGAGTACACACCGGAGGACGACCCCGGCTCGTTCGTTGGAGAAGATTGGGAAGAAGGGACGCTAGGAGTCGAAGCCTTCCAGGAGCCGCTGGGGAACCACCACGACCGTGTGTGCGACGACCACTACAGGGTACCCCTAATCCCTCAGGAGCAAGCTTACGCTAACCATGAGTCGCAGGAGGAACAGATCACCGCAATGGCCGCGGCCCAGCTCGACGGCCTCCCCCGCCGCAGGAGGATCGCGTTAGAAATCTGAAGGAGAGGGTCGGGAGCCAGCCCCTCCCACGGCGCCGGGCCGGGGGACACCGGAGGTAGGCCCTCTGTCGGGAGGCTTCACGACCCATCCCGGCAGAGGACTCAGGGTCGCCGAGGGCATCGCTGGCGTCCCCTTTCCTCTTTGTGTCGCCCCGTAACCGGTCGGCTCAAAGGAGGTCAAGGTGGCTCAAGGCGGGCCCTCGTGCAGTGATATGAAGCAAGGCCGATACTGTGAAGAAGGCCCAAGGCTCGTGAAGCTCGCCGCCCGTGACACTCTCACGTAATAATGAGTTGGGGCTGTACACGCCCCGGAGTCTCAGGAGCGCCGGCCTCAGGCCGTGGGGCTCCCTCCCACGCCTAGTGGCAGCACTTAGCTCCGCGCTGGTGAGAAGACTTGAAGACCGGAAGACTAGACTAGGTGCCGGACGCGGCCTTTTGCTTTGGATCTCTCTTTCTGTAGCTTTGCTTTCCGGATCTGGATTTAAGTTGAAGCCGAATTTTTATTGATGCGCGTGGGGGGTGCCTTTTCTCGTTCGAGCAATTTCTTGCCTTCTGGATCTCGTTTTGTCTGGGACTCATGTCCGTCGCCTTCCCCCCCACGAGCTCCTCACGAGCTGGACCGCATGAAGCGCACGTTCGCTGAGCGCGCGCCAGCGTTGCGGCTCGTGCTCACCTCTTGTGGGGCCCCTTCAGACGGGGCGATAAGCTCCGCAGGATTCTCAGAAACTCGTCGCTTCACGACCCAGCTCGAAGCCGGCGCTAACTAAGGTAAACCACGACGGAAAAACTCGCCCCCGGATTCACGAGTTCACGAGGACACATACTCACATCGCATAGGAAAGTAAAAACTGTAATTTGCTTACATGAGGGGCTCCCCCTCTCAAAATGCTCTTACAAGTCTTCCAAGGGCCACGCCCGAGTTTTGTGTGCAGGATGAAACGGCAGGAGAACATGGGATCAGCCAGAAATGTCACTCGCTACATCACCCATGGACGCGTCACTCGCGTCGTCATCGTCCTCGTCGGCATCGTCGCCGCCGTTGGCGACGCCCCCATTGCCGCCGTCAACCACGTCGCCTTCGTCTGCGACGACCACCACCGCGTCATCCTCCGAAGTAAAGGCCCTGACCAACGCGTCCACATTGTCCTCAACCCAGCGCGCCAGGTCGCCCCGGACTGCCGTGGGTACAGGGGCAATGGCGGCGTCGAAATCAAAGTTGGGGTCGACATTCAGAAGGTGGCTGAAGACACGGGAGAAAGCGCGCTCAAGCAGGCCACGGCCCATTTTCTCCACAAGCTGGCAAGCTCTGGCAGATCGAGCCTCTAGGCGCGTCACCACCTTGGTGAAGAAGGTCAGGTGGCTGGCATAGTCATTCGAGTGAGGGGCCGGTGCATCCTCGTCGCAAATATGGCCCAGGCCGGTATTGGCCCTGTTCCGGAGATCCTGAAGCATAGGGGCATGCTCGCGCTCCAGCGTTCGTCGTTGGAGCACTTCCTCCATGTTTTGTCGTGCGACGGCTCAGCGTCATCAACCCGCCTCCGAAGGGAAAGCAGCTCGGCGCGGGCGGAGGCCAAGTCCGCCTGCGCCATAACCAGGGCGGCGGCTGTGGCATCTGCACGCCTCTCAGCCTCATCCAACCTGGGCCTGAGGACAGCGGCCCTGCCCGCATCCTCCGTGACCATGAAGCTTGACTTGGTCGTACCTACCCCAGTCTCTGCGCGAACCTCGGCCACCCGGCGATCGACTCTTCCTCGACTCTGGCCTCGCGAGCTCCGACGGCATCTTCTGCTTGGGCAACTTGACGCTCCCTCGTCTCCAGTCACTCGAGCTCGAGGCTGCGCTCCATGGCTTCCAGGGCCAGCGCCTCCTCGCGCTTCCGGACCTCCTCTTCCTCTGCGGGCGTCCCCCTCAGCGATGCAAGAGCGGCCCTGCGCGCCTCCACCTGCTGCTCAAGGGATGCGCTCCAGGCCTGGAGCTCCCACGCGCGCTTCTCCGCAGCCTCATGACGGCGGTCAGCCTCGCTAGCCTCCTCCAAGGCCCGCGAGCGGGCTTCAAAGGAAACTGATGTCTACTACGCAACCTTCTCCTTGTAGACGTTGTTGGGCCTGCAAGTGCAGAGGTTTGTAGGATAGTAGCAAATTTCCCTCAAGTGAATGACCTAAGGATTATCAATCCGTGGGAGGCGTAGGATGAAGATGGTCTCTCTCAAGCAACCCTGCAACCAAATAACAAAGAGTCTCTTGTGTCCCCAACACACCCAATACAATGGTAAATTGTATAGGTGCACTAGTTCGGCGAAGAGATGGTGATACAAGTGCAATATGGATGGTAGATATAGGTTTTTGTAATCTGAAAATATAAAAACAGCAAGGTAACTAATGGTAAATGTGAGCGAAAACGGTATTGCAATGCTAGGAAACAAGGCCTAGGGTTCATACTTTCGCTAGTGCAAGTTCTCTCAACAATAATAACATAACTGGATCATATAACTATCCCTCAACATGCAACAAAGAGTCACTCCAAAGTCACTAATAGAGGAGAACAAACGAAGAGATTATGGTAGGGTACGAAACCACCTCAAAGTTATTCTTTCCAATCAATCCGTTGGGCTATTCCTATAAGTGTCACAAACAGCCCTAGAGTTCGTACTAGAATAACACCTTAAGACACAAATCAACCAAAACCCTAATGTCACCTAGATACTCCAATGTCACCTCAAGTATCCGTGGGAATGATTATACGATATGCATCACACAATCTCAAATTCATCTATTCAACCAACACATAGAACCTCAAAGAGTGCCCCAAAGTTTCTACCGGAGAATCAAGACGAAAACGTGTGCCAACCCCTATACATAGGTTCATGGGCGGAACCCGCAAGTTGATCACCAAAGCATACATCAAGTGAATCACGTGATATCCCATTGTCACCACAGATACGCACGGCAAGACATACATCAAGTGTTCTCAAATCATTAAAGACTCAATCCGATAAGATAACTTCAAAGGGAAAACTCAATCCATTACAAGAGAGTAGAGGGGGAGAAGAAACATAAGATCCAACTATAATAGCAAAGCTCGCGATACATCAAGATCGTGCCAAATCAAGAACACGAGATAGAGAGAGATCAAACACATAGCTACTGGTACATACCCTCAGCCCCGAGGGTGAACTACTCCCTCCTCGTCATGGAGAGCGCCGGGATGATGAAGATGGCCACCGGTGAGGGTTCCCCCCTTCGGCAGGGTGCCGGAACAGGGTCCCGATTGACTTTTGGTGGCTACAGAGGCTTGCGGCGGCGAAACTCCCGATCTATTCTCGTCTTCGGAAGTTTTAGGATACGTGGGTATATATGGGTGAAAGAAGTACGTCGGTGGAGCTTCGGGGGGCCCATGAGGCAGGGGGCGCCCTAGGGGGGGCGCGCCCCCACCCTCGTGGCCACCTCCCTCCTTTCCTGACGTGCACTCCAAGCTTTTCCGGTAGCTTTCCTTCCAAAAATAACTTTTCCAGTTGATTTCATTCTGTTTCGACTCCATTTGATATTCCTTTTCTTCGAAACACTGAAATAGGCAAAAAAACAGCAATTCTGGGCTGGGCCTCCGGTTAATAGGTTAGTCCCAAAAATAATATAAAAGTGGATAATAAAGCCCAATATTGCCCAAAACAATAGATAATATAGCATGGAGCAATCAAAAATTATAGATACGTTGGAGACGTATCAGGCATCCCCAAGCTTAATTCGATAATTTTTGATGTGGAATGCTAGTTGGCATAATTTCAATGTAATTCTTCTTAATTGTGATATGAATATTCAGATCCGAAAGATTCAAGACAAAAGTTCATCTTGACATAAAAATATTAATACTTCAAGCATACTAACTAAGTAGTTATGTCCTCTCAAAATAACATGGCCAAAGAAAGTTCATCCCTACAAAATCATATAGTTTAGTCATGCTCCATTTTCGTCACACAATAATGCTCTCATCATGCACAACCCCGATGACAAGCCAAGCAATTGTTTCATACTTTAATAATCTCGAACCTATAAACTTTCACGCAATATATGAGCGCGAGCCATGGACATAGCACTATGGGTGGAATAGAATATGATGATGGGGGTTATGTGGAGAAGACAAAAAAGGAGAAAGTCTCACATCAACGAGGCTAATCAATGAGCTATGGAGATGCCCATCGATTAATGTTAATGCGAGGAGTAGGGATTGCCATGCAACGGATGCACTAGAGCTATAAATGTATGAAAGGTCAACAAAATAAACTAAGTGGGTGTGCATCCAACTTGCTTGCTCACGAAGACCTAGGGCACTTGAGGAGGCCCATCGTTGGAATATACAAGCCAAGTTCTATAATGAAAAATTCCCACTAGTATGTGAAAGTGACAACTCAAGAGACTCTTTATATGAAGAACATGGTGCTACTTTGAAGCACAAGTGTGGGAAAAAAAGGATAGTAGCATTGCCCCTTTTTATTTTTTTATTTTTGGGCCTTCTTTTTTTTTGGCCTTTTTTTGGGACAATGCTCTATTAAATGATGATCATCACACTTCTATTTATTTACAACTCAATGATTACAACTCGATACTAGAACAAAGTATGACTCTATATGAATGCCTCCGTGATGTAATCGGGATATGCAATGAATCAAGAGTGACATGTATGAAAGAATTATGAATGGTGGCTTTGCCACAAATACTATGTCAACTACATGATCATGCTAAGCAATATGACAATGATGAATGTGTCATGATAAACGGAATGGTGAAAAGTTGCATGGCAATATATCTCGGAATGGCTATGGAAATGCCATAATAGGTAGGTATGGTGGCTGTTTTGAGGAAGATATAGGGAGGTTTATGTGTGAAAGAGCGTATCATATCACAGGGTTTGGATGCACCGGCGAAGTTTGCACCAACTCTCAATGTGAGAAAGGGCAATTTACAGTACCAAAGAGGCTAGCAATGATGGAAGGGTGAGAGTGCGTATAATCCATGGACTCAACATTAGTCATAAAGAACTCATATACTTATTGCAAAAATCTCCAAGCCATCAAAAACCAAAGCACTACGTGCATGCTCCTAGGGGGATAGATTGGTAGGAAAAGACCATCGCTCGTCCCCGACCGCCACTCATAAGGAGGACAATCAAAGAACACCTCATGTTTCAAATTTGTTACACAACGTTTGCCATACGTGCACGCTACGGGACTTACAAACTTAAACACAAGCATTATTCAAATTCACAACTACTCAACTAGCACGACTTTGACATCACTACCTCCATATCTCAAAACAATCATCAAGCATCAAACTTCTCTTAGTATTCAACACACTCATAAGAAAGTTTTTACTAGTCTTGAATACCTAGCATATTAGGATTAAGCACATTACCATGCTATTCCAAAGACTCTCAAAATAATATAAGTGAAGCATGAGAGTTCATCTATTTCTTCAAAATAAAACTACCATCATGCTCTAAAAGATATAAGTGAAGTACTAGAGCAATAACAAAACTACTCCGAAAGATATAAGTGAAGACCAATGAGTAGTCGAATAATTATGAAACTATGTGAAGACTCTCCCATTTAATAATTTCAGATATTGGTACTTTATTCAAACAGCAAGCAAAGCTAAAGAAAATAAAATGACGCTCCAAGCAAAACAGATATCATGTGGTGAATAAAAATATAGCTCCAAGTAAAGTTACCGATGGATCGAAGATTTAAAGAGGGATGCCTTCCGGGGCATCCCCAAGCTTAGGCTCTTGGTTATCCTTGAATATTACCTTGGGGTGCCATGGGCATCCCCAAGCTTAGGCTCTTGCCACTCCTTATTCCATAGTCCATCGAATCTTTACCCAAAACTTGAAAACTTCACAACACAAAACTTAACAGAAAATCTCGTGAGCTCCGTTAGCGAAAGAAAAAAAAACACCACTTCAAGATACTATAATTAACTCATTATTTATTTATATTGGTGTTAAACCTACTGTATTACAACTTCTCTATGGTTTATAAACTATTTTATTAGCCATAGAATCATCAAAATAAGCAAACAACACACGAAAAACAGAATCTGTCAAAAACAGAACAGTCTGTAGTAATATGTAACTAACACAAACTTCTGGAACTCCAAAAATTCTAAAATAAATTGGTGTACCTGAGGAATTTGTCTAGTAATCATCTGCAAAAAGAATCAACTAAATAGCACTCTCCAGTAAAAAGTTGAAGCTAATCTCGTGAGCGCTAAAGTTTGTGTTTTTTACAACATGATCATAAAGACTTCACCCAAGTCTTCCCAAAGGTTCTACTTGGCACAAACACCAATTAAAACACAAAACCACATCTAAACAGAAGCTAAATGGATTATTTATTCCTAAACAGAACCAAAAATCAAGAAACCAAAAATAAAATTGGGTTGCCTCCCAACAAGCGCTAACGTTTAACGCCCCTAGCTAGGCATGATGATTTCAATGATGCTCACATAAAAGATAAGAATTGAAACATAAAGAGAGCATCATGAAGAATATGACTAGCACATTTAAGTATAACCCACTTCCTATGCATAGGGATTTTGTGAGCAAACAACTTATGGGAACTATAATCAACTAGCATAGGAAGGCAAAACAAGCATAACTTTAAATCTTTAAGCACATAGAGAGGAAACTTGATATTATTGCAATATGTAGAAGCATATGATCCTCTCTCATAATAATTTTCAGTAGCATCATGAATGAATTCAACAATATAACCAGCACATAAAGCATTCTTTTCATGATCTACAAGCATAGAATTTTTATTAGTCTCCACATAAGCAAATTTCTTCTCATGAATAATAGTGGGAGCAAACTCAACAAAATAACTATCATGTGATTGAAAATTAAGATCAAGATGACAAGTTTCATGGTTATCATTATTATTTAAAGCATATGTGTCATCACAATAATCATCATAAATAGGAGGCATGCTTTCATCATAATAAATTTGCTCATCAAAACTTGGGGGACAAAAAATATCATCTTCATCAAACATAGCTTCCCCAAGCTTGGGACAAACATTAATTGCAGCAAATGTATTCTCAAATATGTCATTCTCATCAAACATAGCTTCCCCAAGCTTGGGCCTTTTCATATCATAAGCATAATCACTCTCATCATTAATAGTATGGATAGCACCAATAGTATAGCAATTATCACATTCTTCCAAGCAAGTGCCAAAAAGATTTTCAAGATCATAAGAGGTATCACTATCTTCCCAATCATAATCATCACAACAAGCAATAGGCATAACGAGATCATCATCAAGTGCATCATCTTCCACAATTATTTTTGATTCATTTTCATGAGGCACAACAATAATAGGAGCAACATTATTTGGGAGGGATACCTTTTTACCTCTCTTCCTTTTTCTTTTCTTCTTCTTCACCACATCATGTGTGGGTTCAATCCTCTTTTTGGAGCTCCTTATTAATGAGATTGGTTGAATAGAAGGCTCCTCCTCGTTACCTGATTCATCATAAGAAATAATAGGAGAATATTGGGAAGTCTCTTCCCTTTCATTAGTATTCTCTTCATCCTCTATTTGTTTTCTTTTCTTTATGTAATTGGAAATATAAGGATTTTCAATGCAATTCACCACACAATACATATAAATTTCCTCTAGATCAAAGCCAAGAAGTTTGTAACGGGAAAATTCTGAAGATAATTAGTTAAACGTTTCATTTCTTCGCAACCCATAAGCAAGCTAAGTTCATTATAATGTGCAAGGGAAATCAAGTCAACACAATTTTTGGACACGATTAGATCGTGAAACAATTTGCATCGGATAGTTAAATGACCCCATTCATTGCAAAGTTCACAAGTACGGCTAAGAAAATTTAAATCTTCAGCACAAACATCTAGCCTTTCTTGCAACAATTTAGTTTCTAAGTACTTATGCCTCTTGCAATATCTATCTTCCATATTTGGTGTATACTTGCAAACCCAATGCACTCCACAAAAATTGACATGTTTATAGGAGACATTTTCATCATAACTAGTGCAATCATCATTAGTACCATGGATATTCAAGGAGTTCATATTAACAACATTGCAATCATGCTCATCATTCAAAGATTTAGTGCCAAACATTTTAATACATTCTTCTTCTAACACATTGGCACAATTTTCCTTTCCATCATACTCACGAAAGATATTAAAAAGATGAAGCGTATGAGACAAACTCAATTCCATTTTTTTAGTTCTCTTTTATAAACTAAACTAGTGCTAAAACAAGAAACAAAAAGATTCGATTGCAAGATCTAAAGATATACCTTCAAGCACTCACCTCCCCGGCAACGGCGCTAGAAAAGAGCTTAGTTGATGGGGTGTGAGTGTCGCTTACCTAACGGTGCCAGAAAAGAGCTTGATGTCTAGTACGCAACCTTCTCCTTGTAGACGTTGTTGGGCCTCCAAGTGCAGAGATTTGCAGGACAGTAGAAAATTTCCCTCAAGTGGATGACCTAAGGTTTATCAATCCGTGGGAGGCGTAGGATGAAGATGGTCTCTCTCAAGGAACCCTGCAACCAAATAACAAAGAGTCTCTTGTGTCCCCAACACACCCAATACAATGGTAAATTGTATAGGTGCACTAGCTCGGCGAAGAGATTGTGATACAAGTGCAATATGGATGGTAGATATAGGTTTTTGTAATCTGAAAATATAAAAACAGCAAGGTAACTAATGGTAAAAGTGAGCAAAACGGTATTGCAATGCTAGGAAACAAGGCCTAGGGTTCATACTTTCGCTAGTGCAAGTTCTCTCAACAATAATAACATAATTGGATCATATAACTATCCCTCAACATGCAACAAAGAGTCACTCCAAAGTCACTAATAGCGGAGAACAAACGAAGAGATTATGGTAGGGTACGAAACCACCTCAAAGTTATTCTTTCCAATCAATCTGTTGGGCTATTCCTATAAGTGTCACAAACAGCCCTAGAGTTCATACTAGAATAACACCTTAAGACACAAATCAACAAAAACCCTAATGTCACCTAGATACTCCAATGTCACCTCAAGTATCCGTGGGTATGATTATACGAATGCATCACACAATCTCAAATTCATCTATTCAACCAACACATAGAACCTCAAAGAGTGCCCCAAAGTTTCTACCGGAAAATCAAGATGAAAACGTGTGCCAACCCCTATGCATAGGTTCATGGGCGGAACCCGCAAGTTGACCACCAAAACATACATCAAGTGAATCACGTGATATCCCATTGTCACCACAGATACGCACGGCAAGACATACATCAAGTGTTCTCAAATCATTAAAGACTCAATCCGATAAGATAACTTCAAAGGGAAAACTCAATCCATTACAAGAGAGTAGAGGGGGAGAAGAAACATAAGATCCAACTATAATAGCAAAGCTCGCGATACATCAAGATCGTGCCAAATCAAGAACACCAGAGAGAGAGAGAGATCAAACACATAGCTACTGGTACATACCCTCAGCCCCGAGGGTGAACTACTCCCTCCTCGTCATGGAGAGCGCCGGATGATGAAGATGGCCACGGTGAGGGTTCCCCCCCAGGTGCCTTGAACAGGTCCCGATTGACTTTTGGTGGCTACAGAGGCTTATGGCGGCGAAACTCCCGATCTATTCTCGTCTTCGGAAGTTTTAGGGTACGTGGGTATATATGGGTGAAAGAAGTACGTCGGTGGAGCTTCGGGGGGCCCATGAGGCAGGGGGCGCGCCCTAGGGGGGGCCGCGCCCCCACCCTCGTGGCCACCTCCCTCCTTTCCTGACGTGCACTCCAAGCTTTTCCGGTAGCTTTCCTTCCAAAAATAACTTTTCCAGTTGATTTCGTTCTGTTTCGACTCCTTTTGATATTCCTTTTCTTCAAAACACTGAAATAGGCAAAAAAACAGCAATTCTGGGCTGGGCCTCCAGTTAATAGGTTAGTCCCAAAAATAATATAAAAGTGGATAATAGAGCCCAATATTGCCCAAAACAATAGATAATATAGCATGGAGCAATCAAAAATTATAGATACGTTGGAGACGTATCAGAAACCTTGAGGGACGCCTCGGCCTTCGCGTTCTCAAGGTCACGCTGATAGCGGCCGAGGTTGATGGCCACCCTCAGCTTGCGCCGCTCCTCCACCAGCCGGAGACCTTCAGCCTCAAGGCACGAGTCGACACCCGCGAGCTCTTCACCAAGTCGACTCATCGCGCCCATCGCCTCCTGGAAGAGCTTGTGACGAACTACGCTCCGCCCGCGCTCGAGCTCGAACGCTCGGCCCACCTAGTCCTCCACCTCGGGGGCTGCGGGTGGGGCGCCAAGTGGCACGCCACCTCCCGGCAGGGGGCTGGGGGCTGACGCCGCACCTGACGTCAGCCGGTCCTCGCGAGGAGCCCAAGCCAATCGGGGCTCGCTGCTTGAAGAGGAATCGAAGATCGAAGCCAACCAACTGCTGTCCATGAGCAAAGGAGGATTCTTGGGCACGCCCGCCAAGCTCCACGCCAGACCGTGGGGGAGGGGTGGCCAAGCCACAGGCTTAGTGCGCCGCGAAGGCGGAGACGCTCCCCCAACCGACCCTGCTCCAGGGGCGGTAGGCAGACCAGGAACGCTCAAGGCCGATGGGGGAGTTGATGATGGAGGAGGCCGCTTCTCAGAAGTCACAACAGCTTCAACGGAAGGAGCCCTGAAGGACAGACGTCAGGATAAGAAGACCACACGCAAGAAGCCATGGTGATAAGATGCTTACGTGTCAATGGCGATGTACTTTCGTCGCTTCAACGGCCCGAAGATATTGCTGCCGCCGGGGGATCCCTTCCTCTTACGGAGCTCCTCGAAGTCCACACAAAGACGACCGAAGCGCTGGACGTGACGGCCGGTGCACGGCGGGGCCGAAGAAGGGCTGAGAGGGATGGTTTCAGGGGTGCCCTGTTGCGGCGAACAGCCGAGTGCCATCTCACCACAACCTTCCGAGGCTCCTAGAGCCTTGGCCTCGGGAGCCGCATGCCGCGTCTCCTCAGCGACCGACGCCTCAGGAGGGGGGTCGCGGGCCCCCAAGGACGACGCCCCAGGATCACGACTCGGCATGTGCTCCTCAGCACTCGAGCCACCGGCCCCCGTCGGAGCTCGCCCTCCTGCACCGTCACCTGGGGCGAGCTCGGCACCGGCGGCGAGGAAGGGAACCACGACGACGGGGTTCTTACGGGATCCCACCAGGCCGATTGGGTGCAGCTCCCACTCATAAAAGGAAGGCATGCTCGCGGCAAATGTGGCTTTGTTCTCGCAGCGGTACAACATGCGGCTATTCCTGGGCATCTCATCCAGCAGAGGGACACCCGATAGGACCATGAGCACCGTTTGCCGCGCCGCAAGAGGAAGCCCCTTCTCCTGAAACCGCATGTGGTCCTGGCTGCGGAGCAAGTCCCACATCAGGCGGGAGTGGCGCTGAAGTGGAGCGACTTGACGCTTGACGAACTCTGATACGTCTCCGTCGTATCTACTTTTCCAAACACTTTTGCCCTTGTTTTGGACTCTAACTTGCATGATTTGAATGGAACTAACCCGGACTGACGCTGTTTTCAGTAGAATTGCCATGGTGTTATTTATGTGCAGAAACAAAAGTTCTCGGAATGATATGAAACTCCACAGAACGTCTTTTCAGAAGTAACAAAAAACTTCCTTGCCAAAGATGAAGACCAGGGGGCCCACACCCTGTCCACAAGGGTGGGGGCGCCCCCCCCCCCTAGGGCGCACCCCCCTACCTCATGGCCCCCCTGGAGCTCCTCCGACGCCAACTCCAACTCTATATATTTGCTTTCGGGGAGAAAAAAATAAAGGAGAAGAAATTATCGTGTTTTACGATACGGAGCCGCTGGCAAGCCCTAAAACCTCTCGGGAGGGCTGATCTGGAGTCCGTTCGGGGCTCCGGAGAGGGGGATTCGTCGCCGTCGTCATCATCAACCATCCTCCATCACCAATTTCATGATGCTCACCGCCGTGTGTGAGTAATTCCATCGTAGGCTTGCCGGACGGTGATGGGTTGGATGAGATCTATCATGTAATCGAGTTAGTTTTGTTAGGGTTTGATCCCTAGTATCCACTATGTTCTGAGATTGATGTTGCTATGACTTTGCTGTGCTTAATGCTTGTCACTAGGGCCCGAGTGCCATGATTTCAGATCTGAACCTATTATGTTTTCATGAATATATGTGAGTTCTTGATCCTATCTTGCAAGTCTATAGTCACCTACTATGTGTTATGATCCGGCAACCCCGAAGTGACAATAATCGGGACCACTCCCGGCGATGACCATAGTTTGAGGAGTTCATGTATTCACTATGTGCTAATGCTTTGTTCCGGTTCTATATTAAAAGGAGGCCTTAATATCCCTTAGTTTCCATTAGGACCCCGCTGCCACGGGAGGGTAGGACAAAATATGTCATGCAAGTTCTTTTCCATAAGCACGTATGACTATATTCGGAATACATGCCTACATTACATTAATGAATTGGAGCTAGTTCTGTGTCACCCTATGTTATGACTGTTACATGATGAACCGTATCCGGCATAATTATCCATCACCGATCCAATGCCTACGAGCTTCTCCTATATTGGTTCTCGCTTATTTACTTTTTCGTTGCTACTGTTAAAATCACTACAAAACACCAAAAATATTACTTTTGCTGTTGTTACCTTTTGTTACCGTTACCACTACTATCATATTACTTTGCTACTAAATACTTTGCTGCAGATATTAAGTTATCCAGGTGTGGCTGAATTGACAACTCGATTGCTAATACTTGAGAATATTCTTTGGCTCCCTTTGTCGAATCAATAAATTTGGGTTGAATACTCTACCCTCGAAAATTGTTGCGATCCCCTATACTTCAGGCCATCAAGACTATTTTACGGCGCCGTGTCGGGAGCATAGCTCTATTCTTTGAGTCACTTGGGATTTATATCTGCTGGTCACTATGAAGAACTTGAAAGACGCTAAGACTACAATTTATCCCTCAACTATGAGGGAGGTAAGGAACGCCATCTAGCTCGCACTTGATTCACCTTCATTTTGAGTAAGCTTGCGACACCTAAACCTCGCTTACGCTATTCGCTCGATATGTCGCAAGTTATTGATGATGCCACTTCTGCTATGCATGATACTTATGATGAAACTACTTCTATGCTTGATACTACTGTGCCCCTTAGTGAATTTCTTGACTAACAAATTGCTAGGGCTAGAGAGAATGAAATTATTGAAACTGATTGTATTGATGAAATTGATGATGAAGATATGCCTGTTATTCCCGAGGGTTATATTTTTGATAAAGAAGCTTCTGCAGCTATTTTAGCTTGCAAAGATAGATCTGAGCTCAAGAGGCTATTAGTTAAATGGAATGAGCAATCGCTTAATGATAGAATGAGGCCTGACCCTGCTTTTGCTACTTCACCTATTTGTGTTGCCGATAAGGATTATGAATTCTGTGTTGATCCTGATATAATTATTTTGGTTGAATCTGATCCTTTTCATGGCTATGAATCAAAACTGTTGTGGCACATCTTACTAAATTAAATGATATAGCCACTGTTCACTAATGATGAGAGATCTCGCTACTTTTATATCCTTAAAATATTTCCGTTCTCATTAAAGGGTGATGCTAAGATATGGTTTAATTCTCTTGATCCTGGTTGTGTGTGTAGTCCCCATGATATGATTTATTATTTCTCTGCTAAATATTTCCCTCCTCATAAGAAACAAGTTGCTTTGAGGGAAATATATAACTTTGTGCAAATTGAAGAAGAGAGTCTCCCACAAGCTTGGGGGAGGCTTCTCAAGTTACTTAATGCTTTGCCTGATCATCCTCTTAAGAAAAATGAAATACTTGATATCTTTTATAATGGACTAACCGATGCTTCTAGAGATTACCTGGATAGTTGTGCTGGTTCTGTTTTCAGGGAAAGAACACCAGATGAAGCTGAAATTCTATTGAATAATATGTTGGCAAATGAAAATAATTGGACACTTCCTGAGCCAGCTCCCGAGCCAATTCCTGAGCCTATTCCTAAACCAACTCCGAAGAAGAGAGGTGTTCTATTTCTCAGTCCTGAAGATATGCAAGAGGCAAAGAAATCTATGAAAGAAAAGGTATTAAAGATGAAGATATTAAGAATTTACCTCCTATTGAAGAAATACATGGTCTTAGTTTACCGCCTGCTGAAGAACCATATGATCTTAATGTTGGAAATATGCCCTAGAGGCAATAATAAATTAGTTATTATTATTATATTTCCTTGTTCATGATAATCGTTTATCATCCATGCTATAATTGTATTGATAGGAAACTCAAATACATGTGTGGATACATAGACAACACCATGTCCCTAGCAAGCCTCTATTGGCTAGCTCGTTGATCAATAGATGGTTACGGTTTCCTAACCATGGACATTGGATGTCATTGATAACGGGATCACATCATTAGGAGAATGATGTGATGGACAAGACCCAATCCTAAGCCTAGCACAAAGATCGTGTAGTTCGTATGCTAAAGCTTTTATAATGTCAAGTATCATTTCCTTAGACCATGAGATTGTGCAACTCCGGATACCGTAGGAATGCTTTGGGTGTACCAAACGTCACAACGAATCGGGTGACTATAAAGGTGCATTACGGTATCTCCGAAAGTGTCTTGGGTTGGCACGAATCGAGGCTGGATTTGTCACTCCGTGTAACGGAGAGGTATCTCTGGGCCCACTCGGTAGGACATCATCATAATGTGCACAATGTGATCAAGGAGTTGATCACGGGATGATGTGTTGCGGAACGAGTAAAAGAGACTTGCCGTAACGAGATTGAACAAGGTATCGGGATACCGACGATCGAATCTCGGGCAAGTATTGTACCGATAGACAAAGGGAATTGTATACGGGATTGATTAAGTCCTTGACATCGTGGTTCATCCGATGAGATCATCGTGGAACATGTAGGAGCCAACATGGGTATCCAGATCCGCTGTTGGTTATTGACCGGAGAACGCCTCGGTCATGTCTCGCATGGTTCCCGAACCCGTAGGGTCTACACACTTAAGGTTCGATGGCGCTAGGGTAATAAAGGAAGCTTGTATGTGGTTACGAATGTTGTTCGAGTCCGGATGAGATCCCTGACGTCACGAGGAGTTCCGGAATGGTCCGGAGGTAAAGATTTATATATGGGAAGTGCTGTTTGACCATCGGGACAAGTTTGGGGTTATCGGTATTGTACTGGGACCACCGGAGGGGTCCCGGGGCCCACCGGTGGGGCCACCTGCCCGGGGCCACATGGGCCCTAGGTGGTGCGCCTAGGCCTGCATGGGCCAAGGGAACCAGCCCCAAGAGGCCCATGCGCATGAAACACTTGGAGAGGAAGAGTCCATAGAGGGAAGGCACCTCCGGGGTGCCTTGGGAGGATGGACTCCTCCCCCTCTTGGCCGCACCCCTTCCTTGGAGGAAGGGGCAAGGCTGCGCCTCCCCTCTCCTTGCCCCTATATAGTGGAGGGAGGAGGGCAGCCATCGAGAGCCCCCGGCGCCTCCCTCCCTCCCGTGACACCTCCTCCTCTCCCGTGGGTGCTTGGCGAAGCCTGCAGGATTGCCACGCCTCCACCACCACCACGCCGTTGTGTTGCTGTTGGATGGAGTCTTCCTCAACCTCTCCTCTCTCCTTGCTGGATCAAGGCATGGGAGACGCCACCGGGCTGTACGTGTGTTGAGCGCGGAGGTGCCGTCCGTTCGGCACTAGGATCTCCGGTGATTTGGATCACGACAGTCGACTCCTTCAACCCCGTTCTCATGAACGCTTCCGCTTAGTGATCTACAAGGGTATGTAGATGCACTCTTCTTCCCTCGTTGCTAGTTTCTCCATAGATAGATCTTGGTGACACGTGGGAAAATTTTGAATTTCTGCTCGTTCCCCAACAAAGGCATCATGAGCTAGGTCTATTATGTAGATTCTTTGCACGAGTAGAACACAAAGTAGTTGTGGGCGTTGATGATGTTCAATATGCTTACCGTTACTAGTCCAATCTTGTTTCGACGGTATTGTGGGATGAAGCGGCCGGACCGACCTTACACGCTCTTCGTGAGACAGGTTCCACCGATGACATGCACTTGGTGCATAAGGTGGCTAGCGGTGTCGATCTCTCCCACTTTAGTCGGAACGGATTCGATGAAAAGGGTCCTTATGAAGGGTAAATAGCAATTGGCATATCACGTTGTGGTTTTGCGTAGGTAAGAAACGTTCTTGCTAGAAACCCATAGCAGCCACGTAAAACATGCAAACAACAATTAGAGGACGTCTAACTTGTTTTTGCAGGGTATGCTATGTGATGTGATATGGCCAAAAGAATGTGATGAATATATGTGATGTATGAGATTGATCATGTTCTTGTAATAGGATTCACGACTTGCATGTCGATGAGTATGACAACCGGCAGGAGCCATAGGAGTTGTCTTTATTTATTGTATGACCTGCGTGTCATTAAACAACGCCATGTAATTACTTTACTTTATTGCTAACCGTAGCCATAGTAGTAGAAGTAATAGTTGGCGAGACAACTTCATGAAGACACGATGATGGAGATCATGATGATGGAGATCATGGTGTCATGCGGTGACGATGATGATCATGGAGCCCGAAGATGGAGATCAATGGAGCTATATGATATTGGCCATATCATGTCACTACTATATAATTGCATGTGATGTTTATTATGTTAATGCATCTTGTTTACTTAGAACGACGGTAGTAAATAAGATGATCCTTACACAAATATCAAGAAGTGTTCTCCCCGATCGTGCACCGTTGCTACAGTTCGTCGCTTCTAAGCACCACGTGATGATCGGTGTGATGGATTCTTACGTTCACATACAACGGTGTAAGACAGATTTACACAGAAAAACACTTGGGGTTAACTTGACGAGCCTAGCATGTGCGCACATGGCCTCGAACACGGAGACCGAAAGGTCGAGCATGAGTCGATAGTAGATACGATCAACATGAAGATGTTCACCGATGATGACTAGTCCGTCTCACGTAATGATCGGACACGGCCTAGTTGACTCGGATCATGTAATCACTTAGATGACCAGAGGGATGTCTATCTGAGTGGGAGTTCATAAGATGAACTTAATTATCCTGAACATAGTCAAAAGACCTTTTGCAAATTATGTCGTGAGCTCGCGCTTTAGTTCCACTATTTAGATATGTTCCTAGAGAAAATATAGTTGAAAGTTGACATGGCGATTATGCGGACGGAGAAAGCTTATGTCCTTAATGCACCGCTCGATGTGCTGAACCCCAAACGTCGTTTGTGGATGTTGCGAACATCGGACATACACGCTTTGATAACTACGTGATAGTTCGGTTAAACGGTTTAGAGTTGAGGCACGAAAGACGTTTTGAAATGTCGCGAACATATGAGATGTTTCGAGGGCTGAAATTAGGATTTCGTGCTCGTGCTTACGTAGAGGTATGAGGCCTCCGACGATTTTCTTAGCCTGCAAACTAAGGGAGAAAAGCTCAATCGTTGAGCTTATGCTCAGATTGTCTGAGTGCAACAATCACTTGAATCGAGTGGGAGTTGATCTTCCGGATGAGATAGTGATGTTTCTCCATAGTCATTGCCACCAAGCTGCTAGAGCTTCGTGATGAACTATAACATATCAGGGATAGATATGATGATCCTTGAAGTATTCGCGATGTTTGACACCGCGAAAGTAGAAATCAAGAAGGAGCATCAATTGTTGATGGTTGGTGAAACCACTAGTTTCAAGAAGGGCAAGGGCAAGAAGGGATACTTCATGAAACGGCAAATCAGCTGCTGCACTAGTGAAGAAACCCGAGGTTGAACCCAAACCCGAGACTAAGTGTTTATGAGATAAGGGGAACAGCCACTGGAGTAGAATTACCCTAGATACTTGGTAGATAAGAAGGCAGGCAAGGTCGATAGAAGTATATTTGATATACATTATGTTAATGTGTACTTTACTTGTACTCCTAGTAGCACCAGGGTATTAGATACCGGTTCGGTTGCTAAGTGTTAGTAACTCGAAATAAAAGCTGCGGAATAAACGGAGACTAGATAAAGGAGAGCTGACGATATGTGTTGGAAGTGTTTCCAATTTTGATGTGATCAAACATCGCACGCTCCCTCTACCATCAAGATTAGTATTAAACCAGAATAATTATAATTTGGTGTTTGCGTTGAGCATAGACATGATTGGATTATGTCTATCGCAATACGGTTATTCATTTGAGGAGAATAATGGTTACTCTATTTATTTGAATAACACCTTCAGTGGTCTTGCACTTAAATAAATGGTTTATTGAATCTCGATCGTAGTGATACACATTTTCATGCCAAAAGATATAAGATAGTAATGATAGTACCACTTACTTGTGGCACTGCCATGTAAGTCATATTGGTGTAAAACGCATGAAGAAGCTCCATGTTGATGGATCTTTGGACTCACTCGTTTTGAAAAGTTTGAGACATGCGAACCATGTCTATTGGTGTATATGCATGAAGAAACTCCATGCAGATGGATCGTTTGGACTCACTTGATTTTGAATCACTTGAGATATGCAAATCATACCACGTGGGCAAGATGACCTAAAAGCCTCGTTTGATAAGATGGAACAAGATAGCGACTTGTTGGAAGTAACACATTTTGATGTGTGCAGCCCAATGAGTCTTTGAGGCATGCAATGAATATCGCTATGTTCGACTTCACGGATGATTCGAGTAGATGTTGAGTATATTTACTTGATGAAACACAAGTCTGAATTATTGAATGGTTCAAGTAATTTCAGAGTGAAGTTTAAGATCTTCGTGACAAGAGGATAGAATGTCTATGATATGATCATAGAGATGAATATCTGAGTTACGAGTTTTAGCACACAATTAAGACATTGTGCAAATTGTTTCACAATTAATACCGCCTGGATCACCATAGTGTGATGGTGTGTCCGAACATCATAGTTGCACCCTATTGGATATGGTGCGTACCATGATGTCTCTTATCGAATTACCACTATCGTTCATGGGTTAGGCATTAGAGACAACCACACTCACTTAAATAGGGCACCACGTAATTCCGTTGAGACGACACCGTTTGGAGAAACCTAAGTTGTCGTTTCTTAAAAGTTTGGGGCTATGACGCTTATGTGAAAAAGTTTCAGGTTGATAAGCTCGAACCCAAAGCGGATAAAATACATCTTCATAGGACACCCAAACAGTTGGGTATACCTCCTAATTCAGATCCGAAAGCAATAGGGATTGTTTCTTGAATCGGGTCCTTTCTCGAGGAAAAGTTTGTCTCGAAAAGTTGAGTGGGAGGATGGTGGAGACTTGATGAGGTTATTGAACCGTCACTTCAACTAGTGTGTAGCAGGGCACAGGAAGTTGTTCCCGTGGCACCTACACCAATTGAAGTAGAAGCTTATGATAGTGATCATGAAGTTTCCGATCAAGTCACTACTGTACCTCGTAGGGTGACAAGGATGCGTACTACTTACGAGTGGTACAAGAATCCTGTCTTGAAGGTCATGTTGCTAGACAACAATGAACCTCGAGCTATGGAGAAGCGACGGTGGGCCCAAATTCCGACAAATGGTTAGAAACCATGAAATCGAGATAGGATCCATGTATCAAAACAAAGCATGGACTTTGGTGGACTTGCCCGATGATCGGCAAGCCATTGAGATGAATGGATCTTTAAGAAGAAGACGGACGTGGACGGTAATGTCACCGTCTATGAAGCTCGACTTGTGGCGAAGAGTTTTTCACAAGTTCAAGGAGTTGACTACGATGAGATTTTCTCATCCGTAGCGATGCTTAAGTCCGTCGGAATCATGTTAGCATAAGCTGCATTTATGAAATCTGGCAGATGGATGTCAAAACGAGTTTCCTTACCAAGATTTGTAAGGAAAGGTTGTATGTGATACAATCGTAAAGTTTTGTCGATCCTAAGGATGCTAAAAGGTATGCTGGCTCAAATGATCCTTTCTAAGGACCGGAGTAAGCATCTCGGAGTTGGAATGTGCGCTTTGATGAGATGATCAAAGATTTTGGGTTTATACAAAGTTTATGAGAAACTTGTATTTCCAAAGAAGTGAGTGGGAGCACTATAGAATTTCGATAAGTATGTGTTGACATATAGATGATCGAAAATGATGTAGAATTTTCGTAAAGCATATAGGGTTATTTGAAAAGTGTTTTCAAGTGAAAACCTGGATTAAGCTACTTGAACGTTGAGCATCAAGATCTATGAGGATAGATCAAAAGCGCTCAATAGTACTTTCAAATGAGCACATACCTTGACATAATCTTGAAAGTGTTCAAGATGGATCACCAAAGAAAGAGTTCTTGCACGAGTTGTAAGGTATGGAGTTAAGAGTTAAAAGCTCGACCACGGCAGAAAAGAGAGAAAGGACGAAGGTCGTCCCTATGCTTCGACATAGCTCTATAGTATGCTATGCCGTGTACCGCACCGGAAGTGTGCCTTGCCATGAGTCACTCAAGGGTACAAGAATGATCCAGAATGGATCGTTGGACAGCGTCAAAATTGTCCTTGGAGTAAATAAGGACATGTTCCTCGATTATGGAGGTGATAAAGAGTTCGGCGTAAAGGGTTACGTCGATGCAAGCTTTAACATCTATCCGAGTGACTCGAGTAGCAAACCGGATCGTATAGTGGAGCAACCATTTGGAATAGCTCCAAGTGGAGCGTGAAAGCAGCATTTACAATATGACATAGAGAATTGCGAAGTACACACGGATCTGAAAGGTTCGCACCGTTGACTAAAACCTCTCTCACAAGCAAAACATGATCAAACCTCGTAACTCATTGAGTCTTAATCACATGGTGATGTGAACTAGTTTAAGACACTAGTAGACTCTTTGGATGTTGGTCACATGGCGATGTGACCTATCGCTGTTAATCACATGACGATGTGAACTAGATTATTGACTCTAGTGCAAGTGGGAGACTGTTGGAAATATGCCCTAGAGGCAATAATAAATTAGTTATTATTATTATATTTCCTTGTTCATGATAATCGTTTATCATCCATGCTATAATTGTATTGATAGGAAACTCAAATACATGTGTGGATACATAGACAACACCATGTCCCTAGCAAGCCTCTATTGGCTAGCTCGTTGATCAATAGATGGTTACGGTTTCCTAACCATGGACATTGGATGTCATTGATAACGGATCACATCATTAGGAGAATGATGTGATGGACAAGACCCAATCCTAAGCCTAGCACAAAGATCGTGTAGTTCAGTATGCTAAAGCTTTTCTAATGTCAAGTATCATTTCCTTAGACCATGAGATTGTGCAACTCCGGATACCGTAGGAATGCTTTGGGTGTACCAAACGTCACAACGTATCGGGTGACTATAAAGGTGCATTACGGTATCTCCGAAAGTGTCTGCATTGGGTTGGCACGAATCGAGATCGATTTGTCACTCCGTAAACGGAGAGGTATCTCTGGGCCCACTCGGTAGGACATCATCATAATGTGCACAATGTGATCAAGGAGTTGATCACGGGATGATGTGTTATGAACGAGTAAAAGAGACTTGCCGTAACGAGATTGAACAAGGTATCGGGATACCGACGATCGAATCTCGGGCAAGTATTATACCGATAGACAAAGGGAATTGTATACGGGATTGATTAAGTCCTTGACATCGTGGTTCATCCGATGAGATCATCGTGGAACATGTAGGAGCCAACATGGGTATCCAGATCCGCTGTTGGTTATTGACCGAGAACGTCTCGGTCATGTGCATGGTTCCCGAACCCGTAGGGTCTACACACTTAAGGTTCGATGGCGCTAGGGTAATAAAGGAAGCTTGTATGTGGTTACCGAATGTTGTTGAGTCCGGATGAGATCCCGACGTCACGAGGAGTTCGGAATGGTCCGGAGGTAAAGATTTATATATGGGAAGTGCTGTTTTGCCATCGGGACAAGTTTCGGGTTATCGGTATTGTCTGGGACCACCGGAGGGTCCCGGGCCCACCGGTGGGGCCACCTGCCCCGGGGCCACATGGGCCCTAGGTGGTGCGCCTAGGCCTGCATGGGCCAAGGGAACCAGCCCCAAGAGGCCCATGCGCATGAAACACTTGGAGAGGAAGAGTCCATAGAGGGAAGGCACCTCAGGGGTGCCTTGGGAGGATGGACTCCTCCCCCTCTTGGCCGCACCCTTCCTTGGAGGAAGG
The DNA here is from genome assembly GCA_021605205.1 of Aegilops longissima. Taxonomy (NCBI): domain Eukaryota; kingdom Viridiplantae; phylum Streptophyta; class Magnoliopsida; order Poales; family Poaceae; genus Aegilops; species Aegilops longissima. Next base: position 353,548,381 of record CM038682.1, read on the forward strand.
GGCAAGGCTGCGCCTCCCCTCTCCCTTGCCCTATATATAGTGGAGGGAGGGAGGGCAGCCATCTGAGAGCCCCGGCGCCTCCCTCCCTCCCGTGACACCTCCTCCTCTCCCGTGGGTGCTTGGCGAAGCCTGCAGGATTGCCACGCCCTCCACCACCACCACGCCGTTGTGTTGCTGTTGGATGGAGTCTTCCTCAACCTCTCCCTCTCTCCTTGCTGGATCAAGGCATGGGAGACGTCACCGGGCTGTACGTGTGTTGAACGCGGAGGTGCCGTCCGTTCGGCACTAGGATCTCCGGTGATTTGGATCACGACGAGTACGACTCCTTCAACCCCGTTCTCATGAACGCTTCCGCTTAGCGATCTACAAGGGTATGTAGATGCACTCTTCTTCCCTCGTTGCTAGTTTCTCCATAGATAGATCTTGGTGACACGTAGGAAAATTTTGAATTTCTGCTACGTTCCCCAACACTTAATCCATTACCTATTGAAGAACCTCGAGGTCTTGATAACCCGACACAGGTAGTAGAGGTAAGTTCTCTCTATAGATATGATAGAGCTGAAATCCCTCCTACTAAAATTGCTAGCCAATGCTTGGATGAGTTTTATAACTTTATGGTTAAGCAAGAAGATTTCAATGCTTATTTTGGTAGACAATTGAAATACAATTCTGATATGATTAAACACTTGGGTAATTACATGGCTGATGTTAGAGGTGAACTTAAACTCATTACTAAACATGCTTCTATGGTTACCACTCAAGTAGAACAAGTACTTAAAGCTCAAAATGATGTGCTCAATGAAATGAAGAGTAAGAAAAATGATTATGCTGTTAGAGTGGCTAATAGAACTGGTAGAATGACTCAGGAACCTTTGTATCCTGAAGGCCACCCTAAGAGAATTGAGCAAGATTCTCAGAGAAATAATATTGATGTACCTAGTTCTTCTAAAGGAAGAAAAAGAAAAATGATAGGACTTTGCAAACTTCTAGTGAACCTATTGTTGAACCACCTGAGAATCCAAATGATATATCTATTTCTGATGCTGAAACACAATCTGGTAATGAACATGAACCTAGTGAAAATGTTAATGATGATGTTCATGATGATGCTCAAACTAGTAATAATAATGATGTAGAAATTGAACCTGTTGTTTATCTTGATAACCCACAATCAAAGAATCACCGTTATGATAAGAGAGACTTTGTTGCTAGGAAACATGGTAAAGAAAGGGAACCATGGGTTCAGAAACCCATGCCTTTTCCTCCCAAACCATCGAAGAAAAAGGATGATGAGATTTTGAGCGCTTTGGTGAAATGATTAGACCTATCTTTTTGCGTATGCGATTAAATGATATGCTCAAAATGAATCCTTATGCTAAGTATATGAAAGATATTGTTACAAATAAGAGAAAGATACCGGAAGCTGGAATTTCCACCATGCTCGCTAATTATACTTTTAAGGGTGGAATACCAAAGAAACTTGGAGATCCAGGAGTACCTACTATACCATGCTCCATTAAAAGAAACAATGTCAAAACTGCTTTATGTGATTTTGGAGCCGGTGTTAGTGTTATGCCTCTCTCTTTATATCGTAGACTTGATTTGAATAAGTTGACACCTACTAAAATATCTTTGCAAATGGCTGATAAATCAACTACTATACCTGTCGGTATTTGTGAGGATGTGCCTGTTGTGGTTGCAAACGTTACTATTTTAACGGACTTTGTTATTCTTGATATTCCCGAGGACGATAGTATGTCTATTATTCTTGGAAGACCTTTTTTTGAATACTGCAGGGGCTGTTATTGATTGCAACAAAGGCAATGTCTCTTTTCATGTTAATGGTAATGAGCATACGGTACACTTTCCGAGGAAACAACCTCAAGTTCATAGTATCAACTCTATTGGAAAAATTCCATCGATTACTTTTGGAGGTTTTGAATTTCCTCTTCCTACTATCAAGAAGAAATATGATATTCTTATTATAGGGGATGTGCATATCCCCGTTGAGGTAACATAGTGTTATTCAAAATTTCTCCGGTTTCATGTTATTCGGAATGAGTTTGTTAACAAGACTTGATCAACCTTGTTAGTGGATTCCTTTTGATGAGAATGAGATGGATGAAACTAGAAGGCACAACCTTCTGTACCCTCTTTCTACTTTCTGTTATTTAGTTGAAATAAAGAAAAAAAGTATTTTTTCTGTCTGTTTCCTGATTTATCCATGCAATATAAAAATACCCCGAAAATAAAAGTTCTCCAAATGCCCTGAAAATGAAATATGATTTTTTTCTAGAATATTTGAGGATTTATGGAACTGAGAACACGGCAGGGGGGTCAACCACCAGCCACGAGGGTGGAGGCGCGCCTACCTCCTGTATGCGCCCCTGCCTCGTGGGCCCATGGTGGCCCTCCTCCACTTATTCCTGCACCCATACAGTTCTTCTTCCTCCCACAAACACCAATATCCAGCTCAAGCACGAGTTCTAGCTCACTTTGCTGTGATTTACGATCTCCTTGCTCAAAGCACCTCTCACAAAACTGCTTGGGGAGATTGTTCCTTGGTATGTGACTCCTCCATTGGTACAATTAGTTTTTGCTCTAGTGCTTTATTCATTGCAATTTTGTGCTGCCTAGGTGACCATGTTCTTGAGCTTGCATGTCAAATTTATATGGTTCCAAGTAGTTCTAATGCTTGATATAGGCTCTATGCACTTGTAGGAGTAGTTGCTATCAATTTTGTTGAGCTTGGTTCGCTTTTGTTTGAAGTTACTAAAAATTTCAGAATATTTCAGAAAATAATGAAGAGACTTTTGAGGGGCTCATCGAGCCGAAGTTCGAAGGAAAAACAAAATGAAGAAGCACAGAGGCCCAAATATAATTTGCCTCGCACCGCGGAGGTCCGGCCGTGTGAATGGCCTTCCGGTGATTTCTTGAGAGTAGCCAGAATTTATGATGAGTTCTATTCATTGGCTGAGAACGCTGGCCTCACCGACTTCCTCCGCGACCAACGTCATCAGTATCTCTTACTCACTAATACTTTTGTGCAAAACTTCTACTATTTTCCTAAGGAATCACCTCCTTCAGTAGAGTTTCATTTATATGATGTTGTTAAGAAGATGACATTAGCTGAATTTTGCAAGGTTTGTAAAATACCCTTTGAGGGTACCTTAGATGAACCACACCGTAAAGATGTGGAAGAATTTATTGACACCATCACTGTGGGAGAAACCAGGAAGGTTTCCAATGCAAGAATCACTAGAATACATTTTCCTGTTTTACGCTACTTTGCCATATTTGCTAGTCGTTGCTTGATTGGTCGCGGAAACTGTGGAAACCTTAGTGTTCCTGATATTATCATTTTGTTCCATGGTTTATTCCGCGATACCACTGTTAGTATGGGCGGAATTATTGCTAAATGGTTAAGTTTGAACCGTACAATGGGCCCCATTTTTGGAGGTATTTATGCTTCACGCCTAGCTGCACATTTTAACATACCTATTAGACTTTATGAGAAAGAAGAAAAATTGCTGCCCAATGCTTATTTAGATTATAAGAGTATGCTAGCGCATGACTTTATTGTTAAGAGCCGGGAAGGGGAGCTTAAATACAAATTATTCTTTCATAAACACCACCTTGAGACTATTACCTTGCCTGCTCCTTCCTTGTTTAATTTATCTGTAGGTCCTTATCTCGTTCCGTGGGCTGCCATTCAAGCCTACCGGAACCCTACACCAGCCCCGGAGCCGGAGCCACAATTTGAGCCTCCACGACAGTCTGATTACTTTTGGGATCCGGAGGTGGCTGCGAGCCAGTGGCAGTCAGAGTCCTCTTCATCACAGTACGACCCCAGCTACACCTACGGATATCCGCCAGGCCATCCCTGGCAATGAACCAACCTAGGCCAAGAGCCTAAGCTTGGGGGAGTACGTATTTCCCACCGACATTACATTTATGTTCACACACTCATTGCCAGATGTCGGTGCTCATACTTTTTCACTGTAATATCCATGCTAGTTTATTTTCTTTTTCTTGCTTTCTTCTTGTGTGTTTGTTAAACTTTAAGAAAAACAAAAAAAAATAGTGATAGCTTTTAGTTAGTTTACTTTTCTTGTTGTAGTAGTAATAATTAATAGAAAACCCAAAAAATATTTCCCGTTCTTCTTTTGCTTGTTGGGAGCTTTCCCGTGTAAATAGTTTTATTTCTTTTCTTTGGGGGTCGATAGGAGAAGACCATGATTAAATTGTTGAAGTAGCTCTTATATGCATTACTGTTTAACCAAGAGCCCATATTGCCTTGTCTTCTCCTGTTTATTGAACGCTCGCAGATTCTAGCTTAGTCCAATGCACGTGCACTCTTATTATTTTTACATCGTTCGGTTGTGCAAGTGAAAGGCAATTATGATGATATATGATAGACGGACTGAGATGAGAAAAGCTGGTATGAACTCGACCTCTCTTGTTTTTGTAAATATGATGAGTTAATCATTCCTTATTATATTATGAATAAACATGTTTGCAATGACAATTAGAGATCATAGTTGCTCGTGCCATGCTTGATTAGCTATGAGTTATAATGGTTTACCTTGCGTGCCAACATGCTATTAAAATGGTTGTGATGTGGTATGATGGGGTGGTATCCTCCTTTGAATGATTTAAGTGGCTTGACTTGGCACATGTTCATGCATGTAGTTGAAACAAATCAACATAGCCTTCACGATATTTATGTTCATGGTGGATTATATCCTACTCATGCTTGCATCCAATGTTTATTAATTTTAATGCATGTTCATGACTGTTGTCGCTCTCTAGTTGGTCGCTTCCCAGTCTTTTGCTAGCCTTCACTTGTACTAAGCGGGAATACTGCTTGTGCATCCAATCCCTTAAACCCCAAAGTTATTCCATATGAGTCCACTATACCTTCCTATATGCGGTATCTACCTGCCGTTCCAAGTAAATTTGTATGTGACAAACTCTTAACCTTCAAATAAACATTTTGTTTTGTATGCTCGAATAGCTCATGTATCAACTAGGGCTACCCTTATCTTCCATGTTAGGCGGGTTATTCTCACGAGGAGTGGACTCCACTCCTCATTCACGAGAAAATGGCTGGTCTCCGGGATGCCCAGTCCCATGCTTTATGCAAACTAAATCAAAATAATTGCAAACAAAACTCCCCCTGGGACTGTTGCTAGTTGGAGACACTCGTTGTTTCGAGCAAGTCATGGATTGATGCTTGTTGGTGGAGGGGGAGTATAAATTTTACCATTCTGTTTGGGAACCACCTATAATGTGTGTAGCATGGAAGATATCACCATCTCTTAGTTGTTATGTTGACAATGAAAGTATGCCGCTCAAAATATTATTTATCTCTATTTCAAAACCGAGCTCTGGCACCTCTACAAATCGCTGCTTCCCTCTACGAAGAGCCTATCTATTAACTTTTATGTTGAGTCATCACCCTCTTATTAAAAGCACTACCTGGAGAGCACGGTTGTCATTTGCATTCATTAATATTAATTTATATTGGGTATGACTATGATTGGATCTCTTTTACCATGAATTACAATGTCTAGTTAGTCCTTGATCTTTAAAGGTGCTCTACATTTATGTTTTGCGGTCTCAGAAAGGGCTAGCGAGATACCATCTTGTTATATTATATCATGATTCTTTTGAGAAAGTGTTGTCATCCGAGATTTATTATTATGACTCGCTAGTTGATTATGCTATTGATATGAGTAAACATGAGACATGAGAGTTATTGCGAATGTGGTTAGTCATAATCTTTGCTGAAAACTTGAATGCTGGCTTTACATATTTACAACAAGAAGAGCAAACTGAGTTTGCAAAAGTTTTTCTTTATCACTTTCAGTTTATCAACTGAATTGCTTGAGGACAAGCAAAGGTTTAAGCTTGGGGAGTTGATACGTCTCCGTCGTATCTACTTTTCCAAACACTTTTGCCCTTGTTTTGGACTCTAACTTGCATGATTTGAATGGAACTAACCCGGACTGATGCTGTTTTCAAAGAAAATTGCCATGGTGTTATTTATGTGCGAAACAAAAGTTCTCGAATGATCTGAAACTCCACGGAACGTCTTTTCAGAAATAATAAAAATCCTTGCCAAAGATGAAGACCAGGGGCCCACACCTGTCCACGAGGGTGGGGCGCCCCTCAGGCGCGCCCTACCTCGTGGGCCCCCTGGAGCTCCTCCGACACCAACTCCATCTCTATATATTTGCTTTCGGGGAGAAAAAAATAAAGGAGAAGAAATCATCGCGTTTTACGATACGAAGCCACCACCAAGCCCTAAAACCTCTCGTGAGGGCTGATCTGGAGTCCGTTCGGGGCTCCGGAGAGGGGGATTCATCGCCTCCGTCATCATCAACCATCCTCCATCACCAATTTCATGATGCTCACCGCCGTGTGTGAGTAATTCCATCGTAGGCTTGCTGGACGGTGATGGGTTGGATGAGATATATCATGTAATCGAGTTAGTTTTGTTAGGGTTTGATCCCTAGTATCCACTATGTTCTGAGATTGATGTTGCTATGACTTTGCTATGCTTAATGCTTGTCACTAGGGCCCGAGTGCCATGATTTCAGATCTGAACCTATTATGTTTTCATGAATATATGTGAGTTCTTGATCCTATCTTGCAAGTCTATAGTCACCTACTATGTGTTATGATCCGCAACCCAAGTGACAATAATCGGGACCACTCCGGTGATGACCATAGTTTGAGGAGTTCATGTATTCACTATGTGCTAATGCTTTGTTCGGTTCTCTATTAAAAGGAGGCCTTCATATCCCTTAGTTACCATTAGGACCCGCTGCCACGAGAGGGTAGGACAAAAGATGTCATGCAAGTTCTTTTCCATAAGCACGTATGACTATATTCGAATACATGCCTACATTACATTGATGAATTGGAGCTAGTTCATGTCACCCTATGTTATGATATTACATGATGAACCGCATCCGCATAATTATCCATCACCGATCCAATGCCTACGAGCTTCTCCTATATTGGTTCTCGCTTATTTACTTTTCCGTTGTTACTGTTACAATCACTACAAAACACCAAAAATATTACTTTTGCTGCTGTTACCGTTACCACTACTATCATATTACTTTGCTACTAAATACTTTGCTGCAGATATTAAGTTATCCAGGTGTGGCTGAATTGACAACTCAGTTGCTAATACTTGAGAATATTCTTTGGCTCCCCTTGTGTCGAATCGATAAATTTGGGTTGAATACTCTACCCTCGAAAACTGTTGTGATCCCCTATACTTGTGGGTCATCAAACTCCTTCACCACCATGTGCGCAGTCACACCGAGGTCCTTCAACCACCTTAGCCTAGCCCAGACGGGGGCAAGGCGGGGGCTCGTGAGCTTCTGATGGCCCCAGCCGGAGTTTGGAACAGCAGGCCCCGCCGGAACTTGGAGCAGAGGGCTGAGCACGCCGGCATCAACAAACACCCATCGTATGCGGAACTCGCTCGTGGATGAAGGAAGCTCGAAGTCAATCCCCGCGCCCGCAGTCGCGGCCACGGCCTGGAAGCTCACGCACCTCGAGCTCTGCCGGGGACCGGTCAGATGCAATGAGAAGAAATGGCGGAGGAGGGCCACGGAAGGAGCGATGCCCATCATGGCCTCGCACAGGAAGGCGAAGACGGCAAGAAGGGTCACAGATTGAGGGTCGATATGAAGCATGCGGATCTGATAATGCTCGAGCACCGCGTTGAAGAAGGCGGAGAAGGGAGGAATCAGACCAGCCCAGAGGGCATAAATGAAGATCGGGACCTTAGTGGCTGCCCGAGCCATGCGAGTGCGAGACGCGGGCCAACCACCGTCTCTCCCCACTCGTTGAAGCTGGAGGCAAGCATGGTACGCACCTTGTTCATGGCCTCGTCGTTGAGCACCCGAGGTCGGCCGAGCGCAGGCTCAAAGGGCGGAGGCGCAGTTGGCAAAGACAGAGGTTTCTTCCCCTTTTCAGCTTGTTTCGGCGCCATGGTGATGAAGTAGGCGGAGCGCAAGTCGGATTGGAAGGGCAAAGCAGGGCCTCGAGGAAGCATGGAGATTGGAGGAGCCAAGCGTGGGCAAAGGAAAAATAACTGTGTGAGAGGCGGGGGCCGCATAGCCAGGCGGATTCAAGGGCAACGTGGGGAAGCGGAGACGCCCACGTCCAATCAACCGCCACGCGTCAACCGAGGCCACAGGCTTTTGGGGCCCGCGATGCTCCGTACTTAACCATTGGCTTCGCCACGAAGCCAAGCCCGAGCGCACCTTGGGCCCGGGCTCTGTCGGCGTTACGGGAACGGGGTCCCGGACTTGCTCGCTGCGGCCCACGGCGTGGCTAAGCCAAAGAGTCAGTCGCCCATCTTCATCAACAAGGCCTCCAAGACCCTCGCGAGGGGGACGACACAAGACCTCCTCAGGAGTGGCCTAGTCACGCAGGCTCACGAGGAGCGGAGATATCAAGGCGGGGCAAACCTCACAAGGCTCTCGTGACATGAGCCATGACAATCGGCGCCAGGTGGGCGCCAGGCGGGCGCCAGCGTGCAGCGTCCTTGTTTCCTCTTTGGTGCTAAGGAGGCCAGCGCAGGCAAGGAGTACCGAGGCATCAGGCAAAGGTTGCTATATCGGTGCAACTAGACCAAGACCAGGAGGACAGCAAGATGGAGGTCATCGTGGAGCCCAAGACGGGGTCACCACCAGAGCCTTTCGCAGGCGAAGACCACTTTTGTCAGGATAGCTTGTACTAGCTGTCGCCCTTCAAATTTGCCCACCGTTGTTGGCTCCCTTCCCGCTCAGTATTTGGGGAGAGGACCAGGTGAGGGAGTCCTGGATTAGGGGGTCTCCGGACAGCCGGACTATATCCTTTGGCCGGACTGTTGGACTATGAAGATGCAAGATTGAAGACTTCGTCCCGTGTCCGGATGGGACTCTCCTTGGCGTGGAAGGCAAGCTTGGCAACTGGGATATGTAGATCTCCTCCTTGTAACCGATTCTGTGTAACCCTAGCCCCCTCCGGTGTCTATATAAACCGGAGGGTTTAGTCCGTAGGACAACAACAATCATACCATAGGCTAGCTTCTAGGGTTTAGCCTCTATGATCTCGTGGTAGATCAACTATTGTAATACTCATATCATCAAGATCAATCAAGCAGGAAGTAGGGTATTACCTCCATCGAGAGGGCCCGAACCTGGGTAAACATCGTGTCCCCAGCCTCCTGTTACCATCCGCCTTAGACACACAGTTCGGGACCCCCTACCCTAGATCCGCCGGTTTTGACACCGACATTGGTGCTTTCAATGAGAGTTCCACTGTCTGCCATCGTGAAGGAAGGATGGCTCGTCTCGCTGTCGTGGACAACATCACCTCTGGGGAGCCCTCGTTGTAGGCCAAACTCTCCGACTAGGCGGCTTCGTCATGACCGCCTGCTCGTCATTGCTACGACGATGACTTCTCGGGTCATCGAAAACAGCCTCCACATCGGCTTGGAGCTTACCGAGCGGATGAATCCAATGGAGCTATCCTCTTTGAACGAGCTCTTGGATCGCATCACCGCTTTGGGAGTCACTACGGACTATGATCGGATTGGGCTCAAACCTGACCAAAGGGAGATTAACTCTCCGCCGGTCACCCATCAGATAGCGGTGGTGGAGGAGCAATGCGGCGATTCTTCCTCTATCTTGAGGACAAGCTATGTCCGGATTGCCGAGCTCTCCGAGCCGGACACTTGCCTACGGGAGGACATCGCCCAAACCCTAAACCTAGAATCAGGCAACAGGCCAGACCCACCTGGCAACAAACCGGAGCCCGAACTTTCAAGATCGGAAACTCCTCCTCCCCTGGGTCTCAAACCGGGTCAATCTCCGGACTTAAATCCACCCACCTACCCAGATATAAACGATCTTTCCCACATTGGGCAAGAGCCCCTGGAGACAGTACATCACTATTGGGCTAGATTCCTCCTTGTAATGAACAAGGTCAAGGATTGTCGTGAGGAATACGCAATTTCATTCTTTTGCAATAATTGCACGGACAAGGGAATCCTCAACGCCATAAGTCGCCGTGACATAACACGCTTCACAGACTTGGCGGCCATAGTACGGAATACTGTGCGATAGAAAGGCCTGGAAAACCCAAACAAAATTTTGGGATAATCCGGCTCTTATAAAGCCCCCTGTCCGAATTAGAAGGGTGCACTCTCATAAGTCGCCCGACTCAATTACAAAGAAGCAAAAGCCCACTATAGGGCGTGGAACCTTATTGGAGGGATGGCTTAACGGGCCCTGCAAAATTCACAGTACAGCGGATACCATACCAACACACAGCCTTAGAGCATGTTGGGTACTCCGGCAGGTGGCCAAGAGCGGTGAGGATCTCCTCATTCAAAACACCGTAGAGCACCATCCCGTGGATAACAATATAGTATTGACAGTCTTCAAGACCTTCGCCTCAAATAATAGGCGTAAGCGAGCACTCCGCAGCCTTGCCGAAGTCTGCCACATGGCAGCAATAAATCCATGGAGCGACACGGCTATCACCTTCAATGCCAGTGACGAACCTAAATTCCGAACGGTCCGAGCACCAGCCGCCTTGGTGCTCAGTCAAATTGTGGACGGCTTTCGACTTACTAAAGTACTCATGGACGGCGGCGGCGGATTAAACCTCATTTATGAGGAGACTCTTGAAAATGGAAATAGACGAAACCGCATTGAGCAAAGCAAAGACGACCTTCAGAGGAATCATCCCGATCGGGAGGCACGCTATACTGGGAAAATCGCACTAGATGTGGTATTCGCACCAGAGAATTACATGTCCGAAGAAATTACATTCCAAGTGGCCCCGTTCAGTAGCGGATACCACACCCTTCTAGGGCGGGAGGCATCCACGATCTTCCAAGCCATACCCCATTACGGGTACATGAAGCTCAAAATGCCCGGGCCTAATGGAATCGTCACTCTAGCTAGTGATCCGGACACAACACTCCATGCCGAAAAAAAACAGCCGCACTGGCCCTCAAGGCGTTATCCGAAGTCCTCGTGGTGGAGGAATTAACTGCGCTGCGCTCCACAGTGGACAGGGACGACGTGATACTCAACAAAAGATCCAAGTCCACCTCTTTTAAACCAGCGGATGAGATAGTCAAATTCCAAGTCCACCCAACGGACCCTACAAAAACAGCATCCATCGGGGCACAGTTAAACCCCGCTATAGACGCCGCACTATGGGAGTTCCTGCGCGATAATTGGGACATATTCGCCTGGCATCCTTCAAACATGCCAGGAATCCCACGCAGGCTGGCCGAGCATAGCCTTAACATTTTAACAGGATTCAAGCCGGTCAAGCAGGCTCTTCGGTGTTTCTCTGAACCTAAGCGACAAGCCATGGGAGAGGATCTAGCCAAGTTACTGGAGGCCGGATTCATTAGAGAAATAAAACATCCGGACTGGCTAGAAAATCCGGTGATGGTTCAAAAGAAGGATAAATCCTGGCGCCTATGTGTCGATTTCAAGGACCTTAACAAGGCTTGCCCCAAGGATCCCTTCCCCCTCCCCCGCATCGATCAAATTATCGATGCTACTGCGGGACACGACTCACTGTGTTTCCTCGACGCATACTCCGGCTACCACCAAATTAAGATGGCGGAGTCTGATCAAGCCGCAACGGATTTATTACTCCGTACGGCCCCTTTTGTTTCAACACAATGCCCTTCGGGCTCAAAAACGCCGGCTCGATGTATCAGCGCATGATTCAGACATGTCTGGAAAAACAGATCGACAAAACAGTGGAGGCATACGTAGACGATGTGGTCGTTAAAACCAGACACGTAGAATCCCTAATAGAATACATGAGGCTCACGTTCGACAATCTCCGAACACACGACATCAAGCTCAATCCGGAAAAATGTGTTTTCGGCGTTCCCGCAGGAAAACTCCTGGGCTTCATCGTCTCCAGCAGAGGAATTGAAGCAAATCCGGCTAAAATCCGAGCTCGCGCAGCTTAGCTATCCCAATCGACCTCAAGCAAATCCGAAGTTAACTGGATGCGTGGCGGCCTTGAGCCGCTTTATCTCCCGATTAGGAGAAAAGGCATTACCCCTTTATCGCCTTCTTCGACGCACCGAACACTTCGAGTGGACGGACGTGGCCACCGCCGGATGGGAAGAAATAAAAGCCATCTTGGGCACCAACCCAATCTTGGCCGCGCCAAGTGACGGCAAACCAATGCTGTTATATATAGCGGCAACGCACCAAGTTGTAAGCGCAGTGCTCCTCGTCGAACGAGAGACGGACGGACATAAATTCCCACTTCAAAAGCCGGTATATTATGTATCCACTGTCCTCACTCCATGCAAATGACAGTACCCACATTATCAAAAGATAGCATACGCGGTATTTATGGCATCCCGGAAACTACGACACTACTTTCAAGAGTGTTCAATCACGGTGGCCTCGGAAGTACCACTCAACGACATAATAAACAACAGCGATGCCACGGGCCGAATTGCCAAATGGGCCATCGAGCTCCTCCCGTTCGACATAACATATAGACCTCGGCGAGCCATTAAGTCGCAAGTACTGGCCGATTTTGTCGCCGAATGGACAGAAGCCAAACTCCCTAAAGAGTACGACGCGTACTCCAATTGGATCATGCACTTCGACAGCTCTAAAATGCTGGCTGTTCTGGGGGCTGGCATCATCCTGACGTCTCCCACCGGAGATACAGTCCAATACGTACTCCAAATACTATAAACAGACTCCAACAACGCAGCCGAATACGAGGCCCTGTTACATGGTCTTCGGATGGCAGTTTCCATGGGCATTCGATGCCTGGAGGTGCGTGGGGACTCGAACCTCGCGATATCTCAAATAAATGGAGACTTCGACGCCAAGGATTCAAAAATGGCGGCTTATCGCAACGCCGTCCTCAAAACGTCAGCTCGGTTCGAGGGGCTTGAATTCCACCATGTGGCCCGGGAAAACAATCAGGCGGCGGATATCCTCACCCGTATCGGCGCTAAGCGCGACCCTGTCCCACCTAACATCTTCTTGGAAAGGTTGTTTAAGCCATCCGTGGTATGGGAAGGGACACGGTAACAATAGTCCGGACCCGGCCACAACACCAGATACCGAACACTCTGACACAGTCGGAGGCTCTGCCACCGAAATAACACCTTCAGCCCACGTGATAATGGCCGTCATCGCCCCGTGGACAGAACCATTCTTGGCCTGCCTAACCAGGCAGGAACTACCCGAGGACCAAAATGAGGCACGCTGCATAGTACGGCGGTCTAAAGCCTACAAGGTCCATGAGGGAAAGCTTTATAAGAAAAGCACTACCGGAGTCCTTCAAAGGTGCATCTTCGAAGAGGAAGGGCGGAATCTTTTGGCAGAAATCCATGGTGGACTCAGCGGCCACCACGCCAGAGCCCGGGCCCTTGTAAGCAAGGCCTTCCGTACAGGTTTCTATTGGCCGACGGCCCGGGCAGATGCACAAGGTCTGGTCCAACATTGCGTCAGTTGCCAGCTTGCCATATGCCGCCTACCGCTCTCCAAACAATCCCCATTACTTGGCCCTTTGCGTTCTGGGGGCTTGATATGGTCGGACCCCTCAAAGGGGAACCCATAAGAAAAAAAATACTTACTAGTCATGGTGGATAAATTCACCAAATGGATAGAAGCCAAACCCGTTAAAACGGCTGAATCCGGACCGGTGATAGACTTCATATCTGGGGCTGTACACCATTATGGCATCCCCCACAGCATCATCACTGACAACGGCACGGACTTTACAACCGACAAGGTAAAACTTTGGTGCAGCAACATGGGCATCAAACTCGATTATGCTTCTGTCTATCACCCGCAAACTAACGGTCAAGTCGAGCGAGCAAATGGTCTCATCATGAGCGGCATTAAACCCAGATTAGTGCGGTCCTTAAAGGAATCAAATACGCACTGGGTAGAGGAGCTCGACTCCGTACTATGGGGGCTGCGGACCACGCCGAATCACACTACCGGATACACACCGTTTTTTATGGTGTACGGCGCAGAGGCGGTTCTGCCCTGCGACATAATTTATGACTCACATCGAGTGCGCATGTATGAAGAAAAAGAGGCCGAGCTCGATTGGCAGGACAGTTTGGACGCTCTGGAGGAGGAGCATGACATGGCAAAAGCCCGTTCCGCATTCTATTAGCAACATGCTCGAAGGTATCAAAGCAGAGAAGTACGGGCCAAAACTTATAACGTTGGCGAACTAGTTCTGCGCCTGCGGAGAAGAAAAAGAACAAGCTCAAGCCCAAATGGGAAGGTCCCTTCATTATTGACCAGGTTCTGACCGGTGGAGCGTACCGTCTGCGGGATGCATCGGACAATCGACTCGAGCCAAACCCATGGAACACAGCCAGACTCCGAAGATTCTACGCCTAGTGCCGGACTCTATGTTCATCTCCTTACCCCCGTCAATTTTTTGCATATCCGTTATCTATCCTTTCTCTCTTTCTTTCTTCTTTTTCCTTCTCCTCGAGGTCTTAAAAGGCTAATTTGTGTCTTGACTACACAATCTTGACGCGCTAACCGCGCTCATTATACCTGGGGGCTTCTTATACATAAGCTTAGTATAACTATTTTTCTGGGCTTTATGCCCCACACATGTGTTATTCTTCCACATGTACCTTTTTCGCCATTATATGCATCGATATGACTTAAGTTTTGGCCAAGCTGGGTTGCCTGGCTCTTGTGTTTATGCCCTCGTTCCGTTAATTCGGCTAGGGCATAAGGGGAGCACCTCTCTGCGATTATTCTATGCGGGTCACCGGATGTGTACCTCGACATTGGTGAAGCCGAAAGCTAAGCGTTCTTAAGGGAATACTCGGTCAGTGAACAAAATATGACTTTTATTTATTTTTGATACACGCCCCCAGATGTTTATAGCACGCGTCTCTTTTCGCAGTTCGGACATGCACATTAGGGCATGCGTACCGAGAGAAAGGAACCCTTAACGAAACTATTTTCCCTGGAAGATGTTTCTTACTATCCATGTAATATAACATAGCTAGTTGGGTACTTGTCTGTTCAAGCACTTATGACCCATACGCCTGGTTTCCACGCATACCCCGGTTTTTACATAACCGAGCGGGTATTCGGATACACTCTGGACTATCGGGTCCAGAGGTCAAAGCGAAAAGGTCCGCCATGACAAATGATTTACAATCCAGCTAGAGACATTATACATGTCACTTAAATTACACAGTCACTTAGACTGACTAAACTCTTCTTCTATACCATCCAACAGGCTGTCTAGCCTACAATCCTGTTGGGAATACTTTGCAGCTAATTCTACTTGGTCATACACCAAACTGACGGGGATCTCTTTCCCATCGGGCCCCACAAGTCCGACCTCGGCCATGTGGTTTGGGTCAGCTTTGGTGTATTGCGTCTTCACCATGGCCCAGGCTTCCCTTGCACCTTGTCGACAGGCTGATATTTTCCATAATTGGAAGTGCCGCTGCGCTCCCTTGAGCTTCTCTATAAGCTCCCCCATGCCTCCTAGCGGGGAGGCGGAATGGCCACAAGGCTTGGGCAATACCCTGCATCACCTGCCGAACTTGTTCGTGCAGTTGTGAGAGCTCTGGTAGAAGATCACCCGCAAACTCGAGCATCTCCTCCGCGGGACGACCCGTCAGCATACCTGCAGACATAACTCTGTTAGCCAGCTTCTTCGTTGAACTCTTTCAAAAGTTCGTTCAAGCACTTACTGAAAATGCCGCGTCGAAGCCGCTTATTCTCCTTCACGGAGTCCGCAAGCTGGGCTCGAACATCTTTCAGTTCCACGCCCAGCTGGATATTGGCGTCTTGGAGATCATTTTTCTCCTGCCTGACCCGCGTAAGCACACGCTCGCCAGCATTTAGCTTACGATTAGCACGTTGCGCATGCCCTGGCACGGCCTCCGGATTCACTCCGGAGTCATCTGCAACATCTATTGTTAGATTTGCATGCCTGTCGCATATTATCTGGTACCTGTCATTCTTTACAATGGAAACAAGTGTTATCAGAGGGGGCCTTCTTGGACTCCTTCAACGCGGCAACCGCGGCCCCTAGTTGGGCTTTGCACTCTTCCAGCTCTTGAGACAATTGAGTATTCTTCTCTGTAAGAACCTGCACAAATAATGATCCTTAAATCAGTTGTGTCAACTGTTTCAAGTCTCAGGGGCTACTGATACATATAATAATCAGATTTTCTTACCCGTATATCCTTTACATACTGGTCCGTGGCTCTGGCAAGACCATTTTGAGCAGCACGGATGTACGCGTCTCCTGAGTTGAAGGCATCAAACGCCTCTTGGGAGAAACAAGCGTCACGGAGTACGGCCCGGCAACGCCTGTGATCCATGGCGCTCTCCACTTTGGAATTTGTAGCGGATAGTCTATCTGCATCCTTTGTAGGAGGAGCATCCGGCGTTCGCCCCGTGTTAGCTTCCGCCTCTATGTCCGGCTCTGGAGCCCGATTGGTGGAGGTGTGATCGACAACCTCTCCGGATATAGTCCGGCGAGCGTTTTTCTACTAGGAAACATGGACGTTATTATATTTTAAAAGACGACAACCACAGAGCGAGGTTCTGTATCATACCTCTGCGCCGGCGTCTCGGTCCTGACCGCCTTCCTTTTTAGCCTACCCGGCTTCGGTGCCCCTTGTTGGTGAGTCACTGCGGGTTCGGCATGGCGTCCCGAGGGCCTTCCCTGTAAAACACCATATGTGTACGGTAGGTGAAGTGCATAAAAGGGGATCCTTCTCGGAAGTTGGGACTCCGGTTTTTCTTACATGCGATGCAGGGAGTAGCCCCGGATAGTCAGCTATGATGGCCACCATGGCATCATCGCAGCTCAATTGATAGAATGTCATGTCGATCAGCTCCACAAATATGTCCAGATCCTCTTCGAGTCCGGGATCGAGGGCCCGGTCAGGGTCCTCCGGTTGTGGAGGTGGGTTGTTGACCTCCCTTACAGCTTTTCATAGTTCCTGCCATGAAACGGCAAGGTGAGTACTTATGACGAAGAATGCGGGAAGGCTGGGAGTAAAAAGTGACAACTCACCCAGCTTGGAGGGTTGTACATGGAGAATCCATCCCGTGGCTTAATACGGATGAACTCCTCTTCCTCTCCCTTGTACAAATCGGACAGATTTTTTGCTAGAGCAGCACCTGAGTCTGGTCCTTTACGCCCGCAGCGGGTGGCATCATCTTCCCCGTTAAAGTGCCACATAGGGTGCCCTCGATATTGAAGTGGCTGTACCCCCCGCATTATACATATTGACATAACCTCGGTTATTGTCAGTCCTGATTGAGCCAGCACTTTTATCCGGCCCATCAGGTAAAGGACTTCTCGATTATCTTCCTCCCGAGGGCTCCGAGGCGCCAAATGCGACGTTTCTTCAAAGGGCATTGTCAAACTCGGAAGACCCATCCGAATAGGATCGGAAGGGGCGTCCTCCATGTAAAACCACTCCGAAGGCCGGTCTTGGACGTCTTCTTCGGGTGCGGACAGTATCCGGTCCGGCGATCGCCATATTTCGGCTCGCCCACTTGATATATTGACCCCTTCGTATACAGGGCACAAGGCGAATAGCTTCTTCCACAATACGAAATGAGCTTCGCAACCCAGAAACAACTCACAAAGGGCAACATAACCATCGATGTGTAATATGGAAGCGGGGGTGAAGTTATGCAACTGGAGGCCATAAAACTCCAGGAGCCCGCGGAGGAACGGATGGATTGAAATCAAGTCCCTTAATAAATAAGGGACAAGGCATACCGCTCCCCCTTGGAGGGATTGGGAAAGCTCTCCGCTTGCTCCCCGCCATTATAGGTGGCGAGCCCGGCTCGAACGGGGACCATATACGCTGGAGGGAGAAATCCCTGGGTCTGTAACTCTACTAATTGGCTGTGCGGGACGGAACACTTCTTCCAATCACCGGGCTTAGGCTACGGGAGCGAGAGGAGGAGCTGCGATGGCCGGCCATGTTGGAATGGATTTTTCCGAGCGCGCTCCAATGGATACTTGCCGTGGGAGGATGGTGTGATTTGGATCTACGAATCCCCGTCTCTTTAATAGACAGTTTACTCACATGGCTAGGGTGACAAATGTAAAAATGCCCTGGCTTCTCGCATTCGCTCGACACGTGGAAGACAACTATTATTGGGCGCGAAAGCCAAGAAGTGCAACATTTATGGGAAGTCATACACTACTCAGCAGGTATTCAGAATTTGGAGAAGAACCCGCCTTGCAATGCCGAAGACAATCTGCGCGCCGGACTCATCGTCATTGAAGCCTGGTTCAGGGGCTACTGAGGGAGTCCTGGATTAGGGGGTCTCCGGACAGTCGGACTATTGGACTATGAAGATGCAAGATTGAAGACTTCGTCCCGTGTCCGGATGGGACTCTCCTTGGCGTGGAAGGGAAGCTTGGCAATATGGATATGTAGATCTCCTCCCTTGTAACCGACTCTGTGTAACCCTAGCCCCCACCGGTGTCTATATAAACCAGAGGGTTTAGTCCGTAGGACAACAACAATCATACCATAGGCTAGCTTCTAGGGTTTAGCCTCTACGATCTCGTGGTAGATCAACTCTTGTAATACTCACTAGATCATTGATGGCGCGCGTTGCCGCGCCCGTACTTTTTTCAATAGAATGACAGTGATTTCTATAAATATCTGGAAGCATAATCATGACCAAAGTAGTATGACACCTATAATTTCATTGAATCCATTCATACAAACTTCAAACATTATACAAATAAAAAATGGCATGTGATCACTGCAAACAACTCGACAAACTCGAGAGGATTCGCTTGTTTCTGACCGGGCATAGTAAAAGGTAGTAACATTCTAAGAAAAACAGAGCTTTGTCATCTTTTCTCATTTGGAAAGACAAATCTGTTGTAAGTTCCAAGAACAGCTTTAGCCTTATGCTCAAATTCAAGTGATAATCACCTTAGGCGTAAATCAGAGCATGCTAAAATGACAAGCGAGCCCACAATATCCAATCACCATTATAGAAATAATTTAAACCGACAGCAACCTAAAAAGCTTTTTGTGGTAATCGATGCATACTACAAATTGACTGTCTATTTACCATTATAGAAATAATTTAAATCGACGAGGCAGCCTAAAAGGCTTTTTGTGGTCTTGATGCATACTACAAATTGATTTGTCTATTTAATACTCCCTCCGTTCAATTACTTGTCTTGGATTTGTCTAGATACGTATGTATTTAGACTCATTTTAGTGCTAGATACATCCGTATCTAGATAAATCTAAGACAAGTAATTGAACGGAGGAGTAAAGCAAGTGCCACTACTCATTGTTACGTAAATAGCAGATTGAGCAAAAAAATTCTACTTTTGAAGGAAGATAGTTCTCGATTATAGTGACCATGTCATCTAGATTATCAAGTTGGAGCCTGTCAACTTACGTTATTTTGCATGTGGGTCGTTGGTAAAGGAGGAGTCCAGAGTGCAGGAACCGCAATGTCAAAAGTGATCTCAGATAATGAAAAGATCAAATAATAGAGTGAGAGGAACAAATAAATCACATGGGTAAAGACATGTATTGGTTGGTGTTACTAAGCCACATGCAAGAAGAAAACACTGATCACAAAGCAGATAAATAAAGCGAAATCCACATAAAAAGATTTATTCGAATCTTGAGAAATTGGTGTTTTTATTATTCAAAGTCTATAAACATAATCACATTTTAAAAGAGAAAGCCGTAAATGGCAGATCCTATCAAGATTTATTCAATGTCTAGAAACATAATATTTTATTATTCAACCTTGGATTGTTCATGGTAAAGTACATGGGGTATATAGTCCTCACCATCGCACTAAAGAGTCCGTCTTCATCAACCGCAACCATCGATGCGCATATAATCTTCGTGTCCCTCTCCATTTCCGCTAGACGTGGCATTTGAGCATAAGGTGGCCCTACATGTGTCACGTTGAACCGAAGACTTAATAGTGACATAACAGGAAGGAGACCACAAATTTTTGAATGAAAAGGGGATCTCATGGGTATTAATCAGATGCAATGTAAAAAAGAAATAATGGGGGGGGGGGGATTAGAGTACCATGGGTAGACAAAAAATACATATGCTCGGCATTGATCGCTGATAGAAAATGGCATGTTAAACTTTATTAAGGACATGCTTAATATTTGAATGTCATTGCATGGTAGTGTAAATAGCAATGCACCTAGAAATTTCACATCACTTACCTTTTTCTGAGTTGTACATCACTTCCTCCGGTTTGTTTCCACCAAAAAATCAGACTCAATAAATATTGCATCTCTGTGTGTGTGTGTGTGTGTGTGTGTGTGTGTGGATTGTCATGAAAATCATTACAACAAAATTAATATAAGAATGAACAAGGAAAGAAAATTTGGGAAACTGTTTTCACCACTGAAGGATGAAAAGCTAATGTAAATATCCATAAAATAGTGTGTGTCTTTTGGGCCTGTTGTAAAATATGCAAGTTGAGCAGCTAGAATAAAACTGGAGGGAAGATAATGCATACCATCATAAACAACACCAGTTATTCTAGTTATGAAAGGCAATATGAATCAATCGATCCAGAATGTGATTAGGCTTACAATCACAAGAAAGCATAGGATAAGTACAATTACGTACACATCCACCTGCTGCTATTGTATCCAGTATCCAGTGACCCACTATACCTCCACCAAGAACGAACCAACGTTGCCTGCTCAAAGTTCGCATACCTTTGTGAGGCCCTTGGAAGAGATCTCACAGTTTTCTAGTAGATTGAAGGGGAAAGAGGATGGGGAACAGAGGAACGAGAGAGAGATTCAGACGTTTCTTTCTATTTCCCTTTTCTGTTTTAGATCTGAGTACAAGCCAGGACTAAGTAGTCCATACACACAAACACACAACGCCACACACCTAACTGCACCCTCAAGTCACACTTGCACGGTGCTAGCTTTGACCGGTGGACCACAGGTCCACACATCATCGTCCGTCGACACCAACAGTGATGGGGATGTGACACTTCCCCCTTGAGATGCGTGCTCCTCCCAGTTGAAGCCTCCAAAACGCTACCAAGAACATAATAATCTTCCCAGGTTGCATGATCTGCAGCAATGCCGTGCCACTGGACTTTGATCTGAGGAATTGCTGAGTTACCTTTCTTTATCATCCGTCGTTCAAGAATCGCCTCAGGCTGCAATGTAACAGCCGACAAATCTGGTGGCTCAGGCAAGTCTGCAAACACTGGAGAGTAGTTTGCAGTAAATGGCTTCAATTGGGAAACATGAAAAACAGGATGTATGAGACTGGCAGCCGGAAGATCCAAACGATAAGCAGCACCACCAATTCTTTCAGTGACACGAAATGGACCAAAGAACTTTAATGCAAGCTTGTGGCAGGGGCGGTTGACCAGCGAAGATTGTGCATAAGGTTGGAGTTTGAGCAGAACTTCCTCACCAACAGCAAATTCCCTATCCGTACGATGCTTATCAGCCTGTGACTTGATTCTCTGTTGAGCACGCAGGAGATGGTCACGTAACAGGGCCAAAAAATCTTCACGATCTGCTGCTAGCTCTGCCAGGGAAGTAGGTAATTCTCCCGTGTCAATCGGCATAGTACCAAAATTAGGATCAATGCCATATAAAGCCTTAAAAGGAGTGTTGCCAAGTGATGTGTGATAAGAGGAATTGTACCAAAACTCTGCCATTGGTAACCAGCGTTTCCACCTTGCCGGGCTGTCATGAACGGCACAACGTAGATACTGTTCTAAACACTGGTTAACACGCTCTGATTGCCCGTCCGTTTGAGGATGATAGGCAGTAGAGTAGCATAACTTGGTGCCTATCTCCTTGAAGAGCTTCCTCCAAAAAAAACTGGTAAACACCTTATCTCTGTCGGAAACAATCGATGCCGGAACTCCATGAAGGCGAACTACATTATCAATGAAAACTGTGGCTACGGACTGAGCTGTATAGGGGTGTTTCAGAGGAAAAAAGTGAGCGTATTTAGTGAGTCGATCGACCACCACTAGGATTACTTCAAATCCTTCTGATTTCGGAAGCCCATCTATGAAATCCATGGTAATGTCCTTCCAAGGGCGCGTAGGCACTGGCAAAGGCTGCAGCAACCCACCTGGATGTGTTCGCTCGTGTTTTGCTTGTTGACAAACTTGACACTGCTTCACCCAGTCATAAACTTGTTGTTTCATGCCAGACCATCGGAATAATTTGGATACACGGTAATAAGTGGCCCTGACGCCTGAATGACCCCCGACAGCGCTTGAATGCAGAGCATTTATTAGTTTTGTTTGCAGCGCAGAATTATTACCAATCCACAGACGTCCTTGATATTTAATCAGTCCTTGATCAAGTGAATAACCGTGTTCATCCGGACTATGAACTGCCAGACGAGCTAATCGGCCCAAAGCTGATTGATCAGTTTGATAGGAATTCATAACCTCCTGCATCCACATTGGTTGGCAAGTCGAGACTGCTGTGATTGTGTACAAATGACCCACACGAGATAATGCATCTGCGGCGTTGTTCTCCGAGCCTTTGCGGTATTTAAACTGAAATTGAAGGCCCACCATCTTAGCCATGGCCTTGCGCTGAAGATCAGTAATGAGTTGTTGATCCTGTAAATGACATAGGCTTCGATGGTCTGTAATGATAGTGAAGGGACCCCTCTGAAGGTAAGGGCGCCACTTATCAATGGCCATAATGACAGCCAAGAATTCTTTCTCATAGACAGACAACTTTTGATTGGCCACACCCAAAGCCCTGCTTAGATAAGCAATAGGATGGTTATTCTGTGAGAGTATGGCTCCAATTCACGTGGCGAAGCATCGGTCTCATTGTAAAAGGTTGGTGAAATCCGTGAGAGCCAATACAGGGTACTAGTCATAGCTGTTTTCAATGTTTGAAAAGCTACAGTTGCTTGCTTTGTCCAAACAAAACCTTTCTTGGTCAGCAATTGAGTCAAAGGCTTGGCCATACTAGCATAATTTCGGACAAATTTGCGGTAGTACCCGGTCAACCCAAGGAACCCACGCAATTCAGTAGCGTTGGTAGGTTGAGGCCAATGTTCCATCGCCATAGTCTTCTCTGGGTCTGTAGCCACACCTTCAGAAGAAATCACATGACCCAAATATTGGATTTCAGTCTGAGCAAAAGAGCATTTGGAAAGCTTCACAAACAACTGATGCTCGCGCAAGGTCTGTAGTACCGAGCGAAGATGCTCCAGATGTTCCTCCCAAGTGGTACTGAAAACTAGAATGTCGTCCAAAAATGTGATGACATACTTGCGATTAGCTGGGGCAAAGATGCTATTCATTAAGCACTGAAATGTTGGTGGTCCATTGGTCACCCCAAATGGCATAACACGAAATTGAAAGTGTCCTGAATGTGTCTTGAATGCAGTCTTCTCCTCATCTGGTTCATGCATACAGATTTGGTGATAACCTGCCCTGAGGTCCAGCTTGGAGAAATTTTTTGATCCTGCCAGTTCATTGAGTAATTAAATCGACCATGGGCGAGAGGAATTTGTTCTTCACATGATGGCGTTGAGTTTGCGGTAATCCACGCAAAACGCCACCGCCGTCTTTTTTCTTAACCGAAATCTTGGTGATGCATACGGGCTTATACTAGGTTTCACAATCCACCTTGATCATCTACGCCACTTGTCGTTCAATCTCGTCCTTTTGTTGTGGCGAGTATCGGTAAGGACGAGAGTTTGGAGGGTTATGACCCACTTCCAACGTGATTGCATGATCATATACTCTATGTGGAGGCAGGCCACTTGGAGTTTCAAACACATCTTGAAAGTCTGTTAAAACTGCAGTCAGATCTTCTGGATAGGAGCCAGGCGTGGAAACAACATCACCTGAAGAAGGATCAACCACGGCCATAGCCCAAATATCATTGCCAAGCGAGCTTTGTCCAATTGCTCTACTGACATAGCTTGCAATTGCATAGTAGAAACAGTTGCACACCTTGAAGGGAAATGATAGTATCACCATGGGCAAACTGTAATGATTTGCCCTCCCAATCGCAAATCATCGGACTATGACACTTAAGCCACTCCATTCCCAGCACCACATCATAGGCCCCCAGTTGTAGCACTCTCATTGGTGTCACAAAGTGTGACCTGTGCCCACCAAGTCGATTAGGGGTTTGAAACTTGGATTCCATAGTTTGACCATTTGCAATCAGTAACTTTCATCTTTGGAGCAAATGACCAAATCAACGAAGCACGCTTGGCAAAATTTTCATCCACGAAACTATGACTCTTGCCCGAGTCCACGAGTGCTAACATGACTTGGTTGCCCACCAATGCTCTTATGCGGATGGTTTCGTATTGTCGGCTCTGAAACAAAGATGGGCTGAAATCGTGACACTCCGATGTGGTGGGTTCGATTAGTAATTCCAAAGCTTGCATTGCATCTTGATTAAAATTTCACCATGCTCACCAACTTGTATAGTAAGTAGCTGCATAGGCTTCTTACATTGATGTTCCTTCTGTACTTATCTCCACACCAAGCATAGACCATTTGCTTTTACGAAATCTCGTGGCTGTCTCTCACGACCAAAATCATCTGTTGCTTTCTTGCACCTTCTTTGAGCAGGTTGGATTACAAAGACACGGGTCAGATTGGTGTATGTCTCTAGAACCGTTGTCTAGGGCGTTGCGGATCGAGCTCCTCTTCTGGATTTTTGCCAAGCAGACGGACGAGTTACACCGGTGGGAGGCGCAAGCGCCTCGCTGCTCGAATGTCATCCTTGAGACCCAACACGAACCGAGAAATGAAGAATTTCGAGTTCAAGGAAGGGTCCAATGCGATCAAGTTATACATTGCATACTCAAACTCAGTCTTGTATTCAATGAATCGTACTCGGTATTCGAGTTGCAAAATTCTGGTCATGTGTGATTCATACTCCCTTGGCCAAACTCGGTGCAATCTCCGTTGCAAAATCATCCCGTGGCCACAAACAGCGACGCTTGTTTGAGCGCTTTGCCACCACAATGCCGCATGCCCTTCCGGATATAATGTTCTTTGCCGAGACCCAGTGATGTTCAGGCACGCGATACATGTTGAAATAGGTCAGTGCCTGATCCAACCACAACCTCGGATTCTCACCCGCAAATCGGGGAAAGTGATGCTTGGGTGGCTTGACATAGGATTCCTGATCACGAGCCGCTGCAAACTCCGGACGAGGTTCTGGAACATGCTCCCGCCCTGGCCTGACTTGTTGACGCGTTTCTGGAGGTGGATCCCGACCTGGTACTTGCTCCACAGGCGAGGGAGGTGCTGTGGTGAATACCTGCCCTTCCTGATGCTCTGCCGGCGTCCCCAGCAACGGCGGCTGCAGATTAGCGAGCCGCGGAACGGGGCGAGTGGTGGAAAATCGCGCCGCTCCGTGACACCGATCTGCCGAGATGGCGCTTTGCCTCCGCTGACGATGACGAATCGCGTCGGCGTTCTCTTCGTCGCCTCGATTTGCTTGCCCAAGTTCGAAATCCACGAGATCCATGGCCTCGAACTTGGTCACAAGGTAGCCGTCGATTGAATACTCTCGAATTTTCCCCATGGCAGCGAGGACGAGTTTGGTCTGCTGACGGTAGCGGCGGCTTCTTGACGGCGCCGTTGCGGCTTGCTCCAAAATCGGGCTAACCCCGCTCGGGATTTTGGGCCAAAATTTGTGGAACAAATTTTCGCACCCTTCGCGGTGGAATTTTACAGCCCAATCAAGAGATTGAGAGCGCAGACGGACGCGATCTACGCTCTGAATACCATTTGTGAGGCCCTTGGAAGAGATCTCACAGTTTTCTAGTAGATTGAAGGGGAAAGAGGATGGGGAACAGAGGAACGAGAGAGAGTTCAGAGAACGAGAGAGAGATTCAGACGTTTCTTTCTATTTCCCTTTTTTGTTTTAGATCTGAGTACAAGCCATGACTAAGTAGTCCATACACACAAACACACAACGCCACACACCTAACCAGACCCACTCAAGTCACACTTGCACGGTGCTAGCCTCACCGGTGGACCCTGGGTCCACCTGTCTGTCGTCCGTCGATACCAACAGTGGTGGGGACGTGACAACCTTCCTGGACATGGCAGCAGCGTGTCGGAGGACTTCAGATCCGTCGTAAAACAGATCACGGGTTGGGGTGTTTGCTCTGGCTGAGATCTCGCCAGCACAGACTGTTAAACTCCTGGATCTGAAAGAGCGGAGCTAGCTTGGCCTCGTCCTCCACCGGCGCCCAACCAAAGAAGCCCTCGAGCACGACCAGCTGCGAACAGCGCTCCGACGGGCGCGAACAACAATCGGTGCTTGGGCGGCGACTCGATCTTTGCTGCCGCCGGCGCCGGCGCCGGCCGCTGCCTCTCTCTCCCGAGGTAGGCGGCGTGGCGGAGCATGCCCGTAGCTAGCGACGAGCCGCAGCGCGTCGACCGCCGCTCGATCGCCGGATCCTCGGCGCCTCACCTTGGCTGGTTCCCTGGACCGCTGTTCCCTCGCTGCGTCGTGTCGGCTCCTCGACCTGGATCCCATCTTGTGGTGGCGTCCGTTGAATCCTCGAGGCCTCGACCGCACCGGCTGCTCCTCTCCTCCGGTCATTTGGATTGGGCGGTGGACCTCGATCGGGATTAGGCGGGTGGACCTCGATCGGGATTAGGCGAGCCGATCGGATCGGGAGTTGACAACAGCGGCGGTTGTGTTCCAACTTCCACCTTAAAGGACGGCTCCGAGCACATCGTCGTGGTAGGCAAATCAGCGAGAGTGTGTGCCCGTTTAGCTATCTTGTGGCGCTAGAGATCGAGAAAGAGCGAGGGGCCGCTGGTCGAGGTCGATGTCGTGGTCGGCGGTCACTGCCGGAAGGATACGCCACCGCCTAGATTGGGAGAAGGAGCACAGAGGTCGGGAGAGGAGGGGTTGTGCGAGACGACGTCTCGATCCGGTTCGGTGGGAAAAGGAGACTTGGCCCATTGGGCCCAATTTAACGCGAACGTCCAAAAATCTTGTGGAGCGATGGCCCACACGGTGTCGCGATCGGTATTAGCAAAAGAACCGAGATTACGTGTGATTCCCACCTAATCTGGCGGTGAAAATGCTTAAAATTGATGATCGGACGGTACGTGAACGCTGATGCTCTCAGAGGGCTGAAAAAGTGCTTAGTTTTAATGTATTTAAATATCATCAAGATCAATCAAGCAAGAAGTAGGGTATTACCTCCACCGAGAGGGCCCGAACCTGGGTAAACATCGTGTTACCCGCCTCCTATTACCATCCGCCTTAGACACAAAGTTCGGGACCCCTACCCGAGATCCGCCGATTTTGACACCGACACCAGGGCCTATATAAGTAGAGCTAGCCACCACAGTAGGGGGCATCGAGCAGTTCATCCAGCTCTCACCCGCCAAATCACCAAGCACAAGAACACCTCAACCTCAGGAGGTTGTTCTTCCCTCTGTACTGTTCATCATCAACCCAAGAGGCAATCCACCACCACCACACTGGAGTAGGGTATTACACCACGACGGTGGCCCGAACCAGTATAAATCTCGTGTCTTTCTGTGTTGCGAGTTCGTCGAGTTCGTCCGCGAGATCTTACTGAGCTAGGGCGTAGATCGGTAGGAGGGAAAGACTTCGCGCGCAACCCAGTGTTCGAACCTTAAGGGTTTGCCGGAACCCCACATCCGACACGCGCCTCGATGGCTGCGAGGGGAGGAGGTGGCGGAAGGGGTGGAGTCCCGACAACGACACGGTTGCCCTCCCGGTCGTCCGCGGGAGCGGCATGTGAGGGGGGATCCTTCCTCCTTTTTCCTGTCCCGCCAAGAGGTCATATCTATGCTCATTATGTGTTGTATTCTCTTGACAATACATTATGAGTTAATATACACACCCTTTATGAGAGAGAAAAATGAATATAGCCACAAGGGTGTTTATACATTGTGTTCTTGTTAACGACATTGCATGGAGGCTCCTTAGACGTGCTCATCGGGATAAAAACCCAAGATTTGACCTTCAGTGGTTGTCGAATAACGGCATCGTTTGTTTGTCGTTCTCTTTTTGAAGGTATCGCTTTCAGAAAACATCTCTTGTAGTTCATGCATTGTTAAGGGCGGTTGATGGTGTCATTACTTGTACGTTGTTTGTCTTTATCGTGTCGTTTTTCTTTTCCGTTTCTTTTTTTTATCCGTTTTTTGCGTGCATCCTCGGTGTCTAGATTATGTCTGTATATTTTGTCGTTGTAGAGATCAGATATAATTAGTATAATATTGATATTAATATCTTTCTCTATGTTGGAAAAAAATGGGCCGTGAACAACCGTGAGGGTTTGCATAAAATGTGAAATTCTTGTATATGTTCCAGAAAGAGCGACCACGGCGGAAATCATAGGCTTCATGCCGTGTCTACTACGTAGTACACTCGTACCTTGACCAATGGCCATTCATGTTCTTGCTTCGATGTCTCAAGTCTCAGCTAAAAGTGGAGTACATTATTGAGCAACAAGGACCAGAACACATGAGGAGATTGATCATTAAGCTAGCTCACCCACTAAACTAATCAAACCAGGTCAGCAACGCCGCTAGACGCTAGCAGAAATATTTCTTTTCTCTGCTGTATTATGGTGTCTATCCACGTTCCGCCCCGTCACCATCTCCATCCAATCCCCTCCCTCGTGGAAACTAATAACACGACTCGCTCCAAGGTGCGTTTTCTGCGTGGAACGGAACGACGCTAGCTTGCGATGATTGATTCAAGGTGGGAGCCCGGGCATATTCTTCACGCAATCACGCTCTTATAACGGGATGCGTCAGCAATACATGACATGTAGTTATAGCGCCTAGACATTTTCTTCAGACTGCTATTTTTCTTCCCGGTGTATAATATTCGGGTCCCGCGATGGAGCGTCAGTCTTTAGTTGGCTGCTGCATTTCAGCGAGCAAATTTGCAATTATGTTCTCAAAATTTAAAATATCATGAATTCTGAAAATGTACCTGAATCTCGGAAAAGATAAAGAATTTGAAAAAGTGCTTAGGAATTTAAAAAATGTTCATGAACCCCCCAAAAATGTTTACGGATTTTAAAATACAACTGAATTTTCGAAAATGTTTCAATTTTTAAAACATCTCTTTCGAATTTTAAAAATATACTCATGAATTTACAAAATGTTCTTAAATTTTAAATAAATATACTTTTTGAAATTAAAAAGTGTTTGTGAACTAAAAGATACCTTTTGAGGAAAACTAAAAGATACATGTGAATTTAAAATGATGACATATTTGAAAACGTTAGCGGATTTAAGAAAAATCATGAGTGCTCATAAAATAAAAAAATATACGTGGATTGTTAAACTATTTCCAATTTTCAAAAAACTTCACAAATTTGAAGATATATTCCGACTTTTAGAAATATCTATAAATTTAGAATATATCCATGAATTTGCAAAATGCCTAAGAATTATGAAATATAAAATGGAAAGGGATAAAGGAAACAAGTAAAAAGGAGAAATAAAAATAAAATAAATAACCGAAATATAAACAAACACAGAAAAAAGATAAACCCAGAATGAAACCTTTCCAAGATCGGAAGGGAAACATCACCTATGGCCTAATTGGGCCAACCCATCTATGCACCAACGCAGATAAAAAAGTGCACGGGATTGGAAAAAATATTTAAAAAATGTTCCTGAACTAGAAAAACATTTCACAAAATTTTAAAAATCGTGAATTTTAAAATTATTTGCAAACTAGAAAAAATTTATTCATGAATTTCAAAACAATATGCTATTTTCAAAAAATTCACGAATTTGATAAAATGTTCAATTTTTTTGTTAAGATATTAAAAAAATCATGGATTTGAAAATTTTATAATTTTTCAAAATAAAATGGATGAAAGAGAAAAAACAAACTTAAAAATAAAGAAAAAAAAATCCACAAACCCGAGAAAGCAAAAACCAGACAAAAAACCGGCCTAGAAAACCAGAGGGAGATAACATGGGCGACAGTCCAGTGACAACCTAGGGTGGAAGTGGGCTTCCTGCGCCTATTGCTCTGTAATTGGCGTGTGAGTGCAATTGCAACACGGTTCATCAAAATGGGCATCACCAAATATTTCCGTGAACAGTCAAGCAGGCGCCGACCATCCAGCTATATATTCACCTAATAAATGTTTCTCATCCAATGTGTTGAATGTAAAAGTGATTGAATGAAGGAAAAAACTCTTGATTTCATTGATTCTCAAGATATATATACACTCCGAAGAGGCGCCTTGTAGAGGCGGTAGTTACAATAGAGATGGGAAGGAAAAGAACGCGTTCGTACGGACACATGCGTCCGTACGAGGCGTCTGTTAGGTGTTGGACACACCTATTCAACTAATGACGGTTCATTAATTAACCCGTGTTAATTAACTAACATGTAAAATCTATTCCTAACACTCCCCCTTGTACAACACCTCTTCTTGAATAATCCATTACCGAAGGCTTCTTGTATATTCGTCATTCATCTTGAGAAATCCTTGTATAGTCTTTAAAGTCTCCTCCAAAAACCCTGTGGGAAAAAATATGAGGAGAATAGTGTAGATATGTTGCTAAAACTCCTTTAAACCCAGTGGGAAAAATAATAAGGAGAAAAATATGCAACATATAATGATTATTGTCTCTTGATAACCCATGTGAGAAAAACCTTTGAAGAAGGAGAAAACTCATCGATTTAATTTAGAGAACAATTAATATGTCTTGAGTATACTTCCTTTAAAAACCCGGTAGGGAAAATAGAAAG
Organism: Aegilops longissima; assembly: GCA_021605205.1. NCBI lineage: Eukaryota > Viridiplantae > Streptophyta > Magnoliopsida > Poales > Poaceae > Aegilops > Aegilops longissima. The sequence continues at coordinate 353,579,224 of CM038682.1, forward strand.
TATGACATATGATCTTTGAGAAGATATTGCCTCATTTAAAACCATTATGAGAAACTTTGAGATAAAACTCATGAGGGAAAAGAGTGCGATCTGATATGCCATTGAAAACTCCTTTAAAACCCAGTGGGAAAACATAAGGAGAAAATGATATGGCATATATGGACACTTGTGTTTATATTGTCTCGTTAAAAACCTTTTATGAGAAACCATTAGGGAAAAACTCATGAAGGGAAAAAGAGTACAATATATGTAATCTGATGATTGTTAACATGTTATATTGGGAGATTACTCCCCCTGAACTTTGCAAATCTAGAGGATATGTTATACCAGTTCCATTGACATGATCATGACAATGTGAATAATCTGTTGGATTTTCACATTATTTTATTTGGTCTCACTTTTCTATAATTCGTGAGGATAAGAAATTCAAGCAATGTGATTTATGATATTGCTCTTCATATAACATGTAGGTATTGAGTAACACAAGTGGTAGTATCTTGATAAATCAAGTTATGTGATTCAAATTAATCTCAACCACATGACTTTGAGTGTGGTTAATCATGCTACTGAGTCATGCATACTTTGCAATGCAATTAGATAAAAGAATTATGTCTGAATGATAAGTGAAAGTAGCCATTAAAGTATATTTAGACGACTTCCATAAGAAGGCTATTCCAGTCAATTCAGTCATTGATATGGCATTTTTTGGGATCAATAAGTAGCCAATATCAATTATATCATATCATGGTCATATCTTGGTTTTCCTAATGGAATTCTCCAAGATTTATTGTGATCTTGAGATAGAAGTTGATATTCCTTATATCAACCATATTCCTTTTGTTGGGGTTGCACTCTGAACAAACATAGCAAGTATAGTGTCAGGCCTGGCGTAGTTTGCAATTATATGAGTGCTTCGGTATTAGTGAGATAAAGAACTTCAGTCCTGATATCACTTCATTATCACCCCTAGGTATAAATAGTTTTGTATCCGATCAGGGTAGTATGACCAAATATGTACTTCTATTGGTATGATATATCCACATTGAACTTCTCATATATGTTTTGGATATATGTAGACTAATATGCATTTCTTGAGAGAACGCTCAAGTTGTAAACTTAAGCTAAATTTGGTTGAATCCAAATTTTCTGTCTTGAGATGATTTTGTGCATCTTTAGGTCTTGTATAGACATTGATGATGAGGTCATGGATATACATTGAGGTCATGAAAGGAAATCAAATTGATTCCTTTGTTAAACATGTAATTAATCATCATTATTCGAGTAGTCCTTTTGAAGAAGGAACTCATTTAGTCGGTAGTACCATATGATTTTCGACTAATTCAAGTCATAGAGTGACTTATGAAGTTTTACACAAAACTTGTTGCGATTTGCTTTTGAATTCGAAGTATAAGCCCTTTAGGGACTTCAATAGAGATTTCCGAAATGAGTGACTCATATGAGTATGTAGCCACTTCATCCATCAACTGCATGGATAATATTATTATTTTATTGCCAATGATATTTAGTATCGAAACATAATTCCACTCATACCAAGAGGGTATGTTACATCATAATCGATGTCGGGTCTCTGCGTGAACCCTTTTGCTACAAGCCTCGCTTTCTCACCACCTCATTGACTTTGTCTATGAATGAGAAGTTTTTAGTATTCCATATGGAAGATACTTATGAGGAGTGGGTATTACTGCGGTAAATACCACTCGTTTGCAGAGCGAGTACTATTCTTCATTACTTGCTTCCTTTTATGTGAACCAATATGAGTGCAAGAGGCACTCTACCATGGATTTTGGTTCAGGGCCCAAAAGGTTCTAGCAATTTGAGAAGAAATATATGTCGACAAATGTAGTCTTTAGTTTATATGATTCTGGTGGAATCATTGAAGTTTGTGGATAATATATTTATTCCTTTTTAACTCCTTATGATTTCCTACAACAAGAAAGTCAAGGTGTTTCGATGTCCCGGCATCAAAACTTTTGTGCACAATTATGCTAGGTTTAAGATGATAAGCATCCTATGAGGTGTCTTTCAACTTGATGTTGAATTACATTTACTGGTTGACGATGTAATTTCCTCTGTTTCCGCGGAAGCATATGAGAAGTTATATCTCGTGTGGTCAGACTTTCTCCCCCTCTTGCTCTCATTTGGGGAGAAGAGTGGTTTATCAGGTACCTCCACTCTTTCCACCACTTTAATGCAGGAATATAGAATTTGTGAAACCTTATCATCAGTAAATGTATATGGCTGATTTGCAATGTGTTGCAAATATATGAGTCTCTAAACTTCTAGTTTAGATTCTTTGAGTACGTGGATATAAGGATTGAATGACAATAACATTTCTAATTTATTTCTCGGCATTATTTGTCGTACTTATCTCCCCCTAATGCCGGAAAATATCCTTATTGCTAATGCAATCAGCATACGGGCTATGAATAACTTTGATTGACGGATAAATTTTATTCCTCACTTAGATCCCTAATTTTATGTGAGTGCCCATTGATGTACGCTGGAGTGGTGATATCGGTATGTAACCGAATTATCGCAGATGGGAAATACTTTGTTGACTTTCACGTAGTAACTACAAGGGGAAAGTAGTATGATATGCAGTTGGTATGATTTAGATCATACTTACGGTGTGTAAGGCCGTATGTGTCCAACAAGAGGCTGGTAAATTTACAATTCTTTAAAAGTGGTCATGTAATTCATTTAACTCTCTTTGATAAGAAATTTAGCTAAACCATTCTGGGTATGCATAGAAAGTACTTAATGCAAAAAAAATGCTCATTGAATGAGTTCAACAACATTGTTCATTCGAATGGGTTTACAGATCCCGTTTTCAGGAGAATTTGCTCTTACTTTGATAAGTTGAGCAATTTATTTAGTAAGATCATGCATGATTGTGTGTGATAAGAGACACACTTGAAAACATTTTATGAATGTGTATATGAGTACCATGAAGTATCTAAATTATCCCAGATAATGGTTAAGCAATCCAGACATGTCTTTTGAATGTGTTCAAGGAAGAATAAGTGTCCTGCTTAGAATTTTAAGGTGAGAGTGCCTTAAAACTTATTTCCCCAATGACACATGTGGTGCACATAAAATCTGATGATTTGGAAAAATTTGTTACTTAATAAGTTGTGACCAACAGGATTGTCAATAATTTTCTAATCATCCCAAACCAGGATGGTTAAGGCTACCAAGCCAAATATTTAATTTATTAAGATCTAGAAAATTATTGTGTACGCAACAATATTGAGTATGACTTGATTCATACATTCAAAATTTATCGAATATCATGTCCGAAAAATAAGATATTTAACATCACACTACTTGTAGTACAACAAGTATAGGTTGATAATATTTTGGGATAATTAAGAGATTACATGAGGTCTCAATATTATTGAAAATTTATTACGCAAACATATCATCGTTGCAATGGAATTCACCATCCTTTTATTGCACTAGATTTTTGGTTCTCACCTTTTGATGAAGATTTGAGAACGATCATTTACCAGAATATTTTCTGGTTGTAAGTTTGCAAATTTTAAAATTTATCCCAAATGTGTGGTGTGGTTTGACTATGTATTTGTGGTTTTGGTAATCATAGGCACGATGTCTGTATAACCACACATTTGACGAACTTGAGAGTTGTCTTTGTGATTGTTTGAATATGATTTATTCCCTATTAGAGGTAATTATGTCTTCAGTTGCCTCCACTTTACTTTGAATTCCTCATGGTTCTATTTTGTGAGCACTAAGTTGCATAGTATTCTCGGTATTAGCAAGAATTTTAAATTGTGGTATAGCACCTATTGGGTGAATCTGATGACTTTAAGAAATTCGATGTTTCTTAATCATAAAAATGGTAATACCATCTTAAGAGGATGTAAAGTGCATTAAGGGCTTTTCAACTGGATCTATATATAGGAAAATATTTGACCATGAGAACTCAATTTGAAGTTGATTAAGTGATAAAATTGTGAGTTGCGATAGACTTGAGGTCTTGAAAACTGAATGGTGGTCATCTGCGATGTGCTCTTTAGCTATTAAGAGAATAGCCATGACATATTATCCCATCGATTGGAGTTATAGTGGCAACAATGCCATAGGTGGATACAATGACTGATGTCATGAATCATCTTAAAATAAATTCTCCAACCAAATTATGAATTTTGTGCATTTGAAAATGTAAGCAATGAAAATGATTTGTTTGAGAACAATCATGGCGAGGTGATCCTTGGTGAACCTAGGTGTATCATTCAATACAACGCATGTGATGGAATCATTGTTAATATTTTGGACTTCATTCTTGAGGAAGTGTGTGACGTTAGAGTCGCTGCCAAATCGTATAGAATTTGCATGTTCGACATTGGTTAGTCACTATGAAAGTATAACCACAATGTGATGTGGACATTGCAATAGTGTTTGAGACACTTGCTATAAATTATGGCATCCATCTTGATGGATGGACGACACTATAATTAGAAATAGTGACATAGGCTCTTCTGCCATGTATTTTACCAATGTAATAGAAGGTAATCGCTGGTATATGCAAATATTTGCATAGTTTTCCATCACATATTCAAGCAAAGTGAGGCTTGAATAGTTTGTGTTAGCACAAAATACCATTTCGGCATATAACAAGTGTGCAAGAATAATATTTACTATGAGAGTAAAATATTTTAGTGAACAACAACAATAAATGCTTGATGAGCAAGTTTTAATTTGGCTGATGCCTTATAGCCATATGTGTAGACCTTAATTTTTATATAGGATAACACTTTGAAGATAGTCACCGGATGCGGTGTAGATCTCATGATAATAGAAAACATAGTCTGACTTTTGTCAAGAGATGTTCATATCTCTATTACCTTATGTTATGCTATATTTAAGAAAATCACGTTGAAGGTAATCATCTGTCAAAGTGACATGATGTAGACCTTGCAGTAATAGTGGATAGTTTGTAAAATTTACAGTAGATGGCGCTATTACCTTATGATATCTCGAGGTAGTCACATATAATATTAATATTTGGAAGAGCACTTGAAGGTAGTCATCTTGTTAAAATGACAAGATGTAGACCTCACAGAGTGATGGATAATCTGCAAATTACGCAGTAGATGCCATCATACCTTGTGATTCGCAAATAAAATATGATGTAGTCATATTAAGTATGACACTTCACAATCCTTGTTTTGAATTTACATCATGATTTGCAAGAAGAAGAAAATCAATTGCAAAACATAGTTGTTGCACTTATTGTAAATAATAGCACTAGTATCTTGGGGTCAATAGCAGATGTAATGGTTGACCCATCCAAAAACATAGGTTCAATGCCTTGGAACTCAACCGATATTATATACTGGTATTAACCATAATCTAAAACAATAAACCTGATGGCTTGTGTTCAAGTAATATTAAGTCGATGACGCATTTGCCAATAAAAGAAACTAGAAGGGCTTAGACTCAAATGGCGAAGGATAAGGTTCCCTATCGTCATCCACTCATCCTCGATGCATCACAAATCCATCGATTTGTTTAGTTCTGCAGAGAGGCACCGATGTTGCGGTTCATGGCGTCGCCACCGTGGCCGGGCTTGCTCGCACAACGCCACGCCACGGAGGCGTTGCCCGCCGTCGGTTTCCCGCCGTGTCGGAGGACGTCGCCTCACTTGCCGCTCATGGTCGCGCGACGAAGAAGGCCGCATGGCGCGTCGTGGTTGGTTGCCGTGGGAGCCGCTGAGGCCTCGGGCCTCGGATGATGTCCGTGTGGCGCGCGTCGCTCTGTGGAGGATTCAGGCCGATGGAGGCACCGCCGCGTCACGGGGTGTGTCGGGCGTGGTGGGTGTGCCTCCGACGCTGTTAGTATCTGTTTTCTTCGTTCTTGGTAAGGTTGCTTGTGTTTGATCGCCTCATAGAAGAAGTAGTACAGGTCGTGGACTTGATTCTATCCTGTGCTTCACCTTTTCTTCTCGGTTCTTGGTGTTCCTAGTAAAGCAATTGTTTTGTGCAGGAATAAAATCAAACTGAATCACCTTGTTTGACACCGATTTCTCTTTCTCGAGGCCAGCGATGTGTATGGCGGTCCTTATTGAAGGTCCCGGAGTTGCTTGGTGCCGTTAAATCGCTTGATGCCGATGGGTAGTGCAGAAGGCCTTGCGCGTGAGGGTGACCTCGCCGGGCGCAAGAATGGCGCCGAGGGTCAGGCGCTCCGTGGTGTGCCACGGATGCGATATGAGAACTCCGTCGCGGACGACGGCGTCGCGCGTCGGCCGTTTGCCTCGGATGCGGGAGAAGAGCCCTTGGCGCCTCGCCGCTATTACGCCGCCTCCCGTCGCTTTCTTCTCGCTTCTTGTGGCCAAATCGCTCTCGATTCTGGCGTCTTGATAACGTGTTGAATGTAAAAGTGATTGAATGAAGGAAAAAACTCTTGATTTCATTGATTCTCAAGATATTCCGTACGAGGCGTCTGTTCGGTGTTGGACACACCTATTCAACTAATGACGGTTCATTAATTAACCGTGTTAATTAACTAACATGTAAAATCTATTCTAACACAATGAAGAGAGAAGAGAGAAAGGAGGGAGAGGCCAAATGACTGTGATGGGATCCAAAGCTAAGTTGACGTGTTCACGATGTGTTCAAACTCCCTCAACCTTCCCTATGTTTGACTTTCCTAAGATCGTACATATGGGCACCACCAAATATATCGTGGAATGGTCAAAACTGACATTTAAAGGCGATTTGATGATCCGCGTTGAAGTTGCCCTTAAGCGCCAAATAGGATTCCACCATTCGGAAAAGAATTGTCATATACCAGCTCGGTTTCCGGGCCGGCCCATAAGTACGATCTTTAGAGGCGTCAGACAGCCGAAACGGCCCAGAACGCGTGCAATCACATCCGTGACGTCCATCGGAGGCGCTAGGGTTTTCGCGTGCCCTGCCATCGCTTCGCGGTGCCGAACGTATAAGAGGAGCCTCCGTGCCCGTCCGCGTCCTCTTCGTTACTCCCTCTCTCTTCACCGCCGCCGCCGCGCCGCCGCCGCTTCGCCAAAATCAGTAAGTTCTCCGGCGTACGCCACATCCTACCTCTTCCCCCCAATTTGTATACCTTCCCTTTCCGATCCTGCGCTTGATTTGTTCCGTGTCCCGCTAGATCTCTCTTAATCTCAATGTTCTCGTGTTTTCGCTCCTGCAGGGCGTCAACTGATCGGCGGCAGCCATGAGGTACTTCCTAGCCTCCTTCCGTCGAATCACATCTCATCTAGTTTGTTTTCACGACTGTGTCCAGCGCCATAAAATTGTCCATTGCTCTCTGCAGTTGTGTTATCGAACACTGTAAATTACTTCGGATATATGTCATTTGCATGTCAGTTTGCTGTTGGATATTCATGGAATCGAGTTAAATATCTTGTTCCAGAGAGAGTTGTCCGTTAAAGATGTGAGCTAGTGATTCACTAGCTTTATGAGTAGACTTCAGATCTTATGCGCGCGTAGTGATTCAATTGTTTCTTAAGTGGTTAAATGTTGTGCGAGAGAGATTGATTTAATGTAGCCATCTACAAGTCTAAATTGCTTAAGATGTTGTGCGGAAGAGATTGATTAAATGTAGCCTCCACAAGATTAACTTGCTAAAACTTGTGGTATATCCTAATGTTGCCCACGTTTCTGCTTCCTTCAAGCTACATCATTCTAGAACTGGGTGACTCAATCGCCAGGTTTGTTCTTACAACATCAAGATTTTGAGCTTGTCTATCCCATTGCAGTAAGCTCCAAAGTGACGCTGTCAAGGATGCCATCACCCAGATTGTTGGGGAGGCCAGAGAAAAGAAGCGCAAGTTCACTGAGACTGTGGAGCTTCAGATCGGTCTCAAAAACTACGACCCACAAAAGGACAAACGTTTCAGCGGCTCAGTGAAGCTGCCCCATATACCCCGCCCAAAGATGAGGGTGTGCATGCTTGGTGATGCCCAGCATGTCGACCAGGTAATGATTCTCCTTGATATATTTGTGCAAGTTTTACAATAGACCCAAACTGGTCGGACCCTTCCCCAGACCCTGCGCAAGCGGGAGCTACATGCACTGGGGCTGCCCCCCCCCCCCCTTTGTATTAACTCAACTACAGCATCTTTTGAAATGCTTATGTTTTGACAGCGTTCGTGCCTTGAATGTGTCAATTATGTTAGTGACATTTCTTTAACCATACCATACCTTCTCATATGATAATATGGCATGAAAATTGAATTGAACCTTTTTTTATTCTGCCTACTATTGTACTAGCATGTGTTCTCATATCATAATCTGTCTTGGAATGTGTACAGGCTGAGAAAATGGGACTTGACTACATGGATGTTGAAAGTCTCAAGAAGATGAACAAGAACAAGAAGCTTGTTAAGAAGCTAGCCAAGAAGTACCATGCTTTCTTGGCATCCGAGGCCATAATCAAGCAGATCCCTCGTCTCCTTGGCCCTGGTCTTAACAAGGCAGGCAAGTTATCCATCTCGTTTCAAGCTATTATTGTTTACATGAAGTCTTAATCTGGTTGTAGATGCCTCGTTGCATCTTCTGATTGGTTTTTATTTGTTGCTATGTGCATTGTGAGCCTTTGGCATTGTGCAGAAAAAGCAATTAGACTATTTTCGTTGCCTAGATATTTTATGTTGTTGCTCTCGAACGTCACCGCATATTGCTATGTTCTCTCTGAGAGCTGTCTGCTAGTGTTAGTGCTATTAATACCATGAGGCAGCAGGTATTATATCTTTTCTAATCCAATCATGCCGATGCCTGCAGGCAAGTTTCCCACTCTGGTTAGTCACCAGGAATCTCTTGAAGCCAAGGTCAACGAGACAAAAGCTACAGTCAAGTTCCAGCTAAAGAAGGTTCTTTGCATGGGTGTTGCTGTGGGCAACTTGTCGATGGACGAGAAGCAGATCCAACAAAACATCCAAATGAGTGTTAACTTCCTTGTGTCCCTCCTGAAGAAGAATTGGCAGAATGTGAGTCATCCTCTGGATTCTCCTTTCAACTATGTTGCATGACATTGCATCCTACAGCCTGATTTTATATGATTTGTGTTCCCCAGGTGAGGTGCCTGTACGTGAAGAGCACCATGGGGAAGCGTGTACGGGTGTTCTAAGTGTGTGCGCTCCAGTGAAGTTGATAAGATACTGGGCTGTCCTGCCGACCCCTGCTTGTCTTTGGATTAGATCTGTTTCACTGATACCAGTTTTGTGTTTGCCTAAGCGAATATCAACAAGTATTTTATCTTTCTAGTCTTGTCTTGAACAGAAATCATGGGAGCAATGGAACTTCATTTTCTGTTATGATTCTGCGTTGTGCCTGTTATCAGAGATCTATATGCGATCTTGATATTCATCTGAATGTAGTTTTTACTTGAAATGTTTCCTATAAGCGTGTTTAAATGGATAGCTTATTTGGTTAGCCTTGCAAAATCTCAGGAAAATAGAAGTTTGTTATCTGTAAAATTGGAGAACTGGGATTTTGGAAAAACGACAATCGTACTATCTGCTTTTGGATTTTCAGTGATCGGTTGATGTGGTTCAGCTTCTTGAGAATCCAAGCCAAATAGTCAGACCTCATACAATGCATGGTTCAGCTTCTTGAGAATCCAAGCCAAATAGTCAGACCTCATACAATGCATGGTTCAGCTTCTTGAGAATACAAGCCAAATAGTCAGACCTCATATAATGCAAGCAAGGCGTTAAGAGAGATGCTTAGTAAAATTAGTTGTACTTGATTGACTTTGATTTAAGTGATCATCGATCGATGTGGTTCAAAGCGACTCCTTCATGGCATGCTGGTCATCTATAGTCTCATGCAGCGTGTTTGGTTGCCTGGTCAATCTGGCTCATCCTGCTCGTGCAGGAGAAAATGAATGACCTGTTTGGTTTGCTTGGGCTGTATTTGTTTCTTGACCCGGATGGAATTTAAAGCAGTAGGGAATGCTCTCCCTCACTGCTCCTTCTGTCTCTTTGATGTCTGACCCGCAACCGCATCGTCCCCGGCCTCGTGCATAAACATGCTACAAATAGTAGTAGGACAAATTTGAATCCATTAAGGGGGTTCTCATCACAGCACTGATCATTTGCAACAGTCACTGATCATTGGCAGTTGCCCTTGGGTAGTACTGATCAGATCATAGCACCGATCATTTGCAACTACCGCTAATCATGCTCTCTTTACTTACTCTCGTCCACTTACCCGACAAAGGTCATGAAGACGGAGTGGGATACCACCGGTAGAGGGGTGCAGGTTGTCGCTAGCGCCCAAGATGCCGAGGACATCATCCCGATGAACCGCTAGTTAAAGAGGGTAACGTGCCGAGCATGATCGCCACCATAAGCCAGCCGGTGGGCATTGAATGCATGCCTAGGATCAGCCACGAGGAGGGGGCACGGGAGCCGCTAAGGTTCTACGTGCAGATCAAGGACGAGGAAGATATCACCATGCTAGTCATCCTGTCGACCTTCAGGGCGGTGATGAAGTAATGGCTAATCCTCAAGCCTCCTTCCATCATGAGGCTCTCAACTAACAAGTGGTGTGAGTTCTTGGTGCAGGTCCAAAACTTCCACGAGTAGCTAGTCCTCGGGAGGGGCTGGCAATACTTCTGTCACCATCAAAAGATCACCCCGGAGACATCCTTGTCGTGCGGCTGTTCGGGCTCCGCTTCAAGGTCCAGATCTACGACGCCTGCAGCTCGATCATGTGCAGGGTCAGGTGCCGGAAGCACTGCTGCCAGGGTGACATCGAGCGTGCCCTCTAGCTAGTTAGTTAGTCTATCATCTGAAGTTGGTTTGGTCATCTAAAATTTTGCTGCGAACTATATATTTTGCCCATAGATAAGCACCCTGGGGTTGTGCAGGGGGATGGCCATACAGTCTTAAAACTTATGTTCCTAGGTATTATGCATTGTTTAATAGTTGTTATTCTTATGTGTGTGTTGTTAATTGTGTTGTGTTGTTCTTATGTGATGCTTGTTGCGAAGTGTGTTGCATTTGGGTGGTAAAGCCACCACATTTGGAAGGGGTGAGCAGAACAACTACGTGCATGTAGCCAAACAGCTGTGGTTTGCATCTGCTCACCCCTGAAACACAAATGCAGGCAATCAAACAGCAGGCGCTAATCTAGGCATCGATGCAATGCAGACATCCAAACGATGTGCAGAACATGGTTTTTTGCTTGCATTTGCTTAACCAGGCCCAACCGAGGCGAGTATGCAAAGGGGGAAAAGACGACACATGCAACCAAACATGCCCATGGCGATCATCCTCCTCTCCGGCTGTTTCCCGTTGGTGCTCCAGTGCAGATGTTGTGGTTAACCGCACCGTCTGTCTCCACCGACCACGTCTACGGTTTGAGGACGGAGGTGGAATTTGCTGGAGACAATGAAATATAAGGGCGCAGGTGTTATGGCCGACCACACCGTTGATCTCCATTGGCCACGGGTATGGTTTGAGGACAGAGGTGGAATTTGCTGGAGACAATGAAATCTACGGGCTAGTTTTATATTTCCACACACAAACAATGCTTTCCTATAAACTGGGTATTCAAAAAATAATAGGTAAACCTGATTTTGCTAATAATTAGCTTTAAACTGGTTTTCTATATATGTGTGGATATCCAAACAACCGCTAGTTATGTTGCCAGCAACTGAGGATCAAATCGAACTTGCGTAAAATGTGAACTTTGTTCAGTAGATGATATGGGCAAGTGAATCAACTAGAGAGCTGCTAAAGTATCTTTTTTGGGGGAATTCTTAGTAGCAACACGTGTATGCATGTCTTTTCATGCGGCTGTTAATATGATTGGGAAATGTTATTTAGGCGATGTTAGTTTTTTGGTCCCTCCCAGCGAACAACCTCTGTGTCGTTAGATGTGTCACACGAATCTTGGGGCGCGGTTGTCTACCATGTCTAGGTTGGGCGCAACCGTTCGCTGAAACCGCGCCCATAGCGAGCTGCCTCCCCCTACTTTATCTGTTTCCACGTCATGGTTGGGCAACCGTTCGCTGTAACCACGCCCGCAACAAACTGCCCCTACTTCATTTGTTTCTTATCCCCACTCGGCGCACTCACCACACATTACTCCACTTTTCTCTCCTCTCACTCTCCGCTCCCTCGTAGGCGATTCGTGGCAGTTGTGGCTTCTTCACCGGCGAATCGAGTGCCATTGGTCGTAGATATCAAGGTTTGCCTCCCCTGCTTCTGCATTGTGCCATTGTTGGAGGTATGCTACCGGCCACACCTCCTCTCCTCTGTTTTTGTTCGACTTCATCCATGCGGGTTTCTGCGGAGAGTCAATGAATTGCTCATGGCGGCGGCGGTTTTTTATCTGGTTGATGGCGTCGAGTTTGCAGCCAAGGACAGTGTTCGTGTATTTCGTGACGCCAGTTGCAGTAAGTGGTCGGGGGGAGTAGGTTTTTGCGAGGTTTTTTGTGTCATCGTAGGGGAGTGCCATGGTGGTCATTGGGAATCGGTGCGACGGCGACCCTCGTGGCCACGACGGCCGGAGGGGCGAGCACTTTTGCCGTCCGATTTTGTTGTTGTTGGGAGGGGGTTTGTGGTTGCTACCCTCCCTGTTACTATGCAAATTTACCCCCTATTTTTTGTGTTACTTAGGCTGAAATTGCCATCACGACTATAGATGGTAGATGGTATTTTTGCTTCATAGTCCATACAACATTTGAATTTTGTGCAGGGTTGTAGATGGTAGATGGTCTTTTTGCCCCTATTTTCACCATGTTGATTTAACTTATTCAATAGAAGTTTGCGATGGTATGTGTGAGAGACATAATTAACATGGTATATGTGTGTGTGAGATACATAATTGCCATGGTATATGTGTGTGTGAGAAACATCATTGCCATGTTATATAATGTGTGTGGGAGAAGCTGTAAAACTGGATGTAACGTCGTTTCCTGTTGGTGCCGACGGTTCCCTGTTATATTGACGAGGGGAAAACCCCACATGATGTATAAAAAGTCTTGATACAACTTGGCACTCAGGGAATGAAAGTAGAGATAGAGTACATGAAGGATTCGGCTAGAGTACAGAGAGAATACAAGAGAAAAATCCTAACAACTCTAACAACCTATCTTCACAGTACACATGAATATATCCTTTAACACCCTCCCTTAATCAGAATGGAGCCAAGTTGAGATTAGCTTGAAAGATTCAAAACTCCTTGTAGGTAATGCTTTGGTGAAGCCATCTGCAATATGATCTCTAGAGTGAACAAATCTTATTTACAATTGTTTATTAGCAACCCTTTCTTGAACAAAGTGGAAATCTATCTCAATATATTTAGTCCGAGCATGAAAGACAGGATTAGCAGAAAGGTATATAGCACCAAGGTTATCACACAATAAACATGGAGTCTGTCCACGACTTGCTCCAAGTTCCTTGAGCATGGAGTAAACTCAAATAATTTCTGTTGTAGCATTTGGTAGGGCCTTGTACTCTGCTCCTGTACTAGGCCTTGAAACTGTAGCATGTTTCTTTGCACACCATGAAATTAAATTTGGTCCATAAAACACTACAAAACCACTTGTTGAACGCATATCATCAAGACAACCTGCCTAGTCAGAGTCATAAAAATCACTAACAAGAGTAGATGATGGCTTGCTGAATGTCAGACCAATGCTTGGACCATTTTTAATATATCTCAGTATACACTTTGTAGTTGTCCAGTGTGCTGTGGTAGGTGCATGAAGAAACTGGCATACTTTATTAACAACAAATATAATATCGGGCCTAGTAAGAGTCAAGTACTGAAGTGCACCAACTATACTTCTATATCTAGTGCCATCCTCTTGATTCAAGAGCTCCCCTTCTGTAAGAGACAATTTTTGTATGTTGGACAAAGGTGTTGGGGGATGGTTTACAATCCTGCATGCCAACTCTTTTCAGAAGGACAGATGCATATTTCTCTTGAGATAGCTGAAGACCCTCCCTATTTCTTTTTTACTTCAATGACAAGGAAAAAATTCAAGTCCCCTAGATCCTTAAGAGCAAACTCAGAATTTAAGTCCTTAAGCAATCCTGTCACTACCTGATCAGAATAGCCTGTAACAATGATGTCATCAACATGCATAGGCACAAATATGGAGGTATTTAACTTATTATAGATAAATAATGACGTGTTAGACTTGGAGGGAGAAAAACCAAGTTTCTGTAATATGAAGCTCAAACAAGAATACCATGCCCTGGGAGCTTGCTTTAGACCATAAATAGCTTTGTCAAGTCCACACACATGAAAAGGAGCATTCTTGTCTTGAAAACCAGGCGGTTGTTTCATGTATACTTCCTCTTCCAGAACACCATGAAGAAACACATTTTACACATCTAGTTGTCGGAGACTCCATCACCTAGATACGGCAATGGACAAGACAAGACGAATAGTGGCAATTTTGACAATTGGACTAAAGGTATCCTCATAATCAATACCATACCTTTATTTAAAACCTTTTGTAACAAGTCTGGCCTTATAACGATCAATAGTTCCATCAGACTTTCTCTTAATTTTGTAGACCCACTTGCAATCAATTAGATTTTTACCTCTCTGTGGAGACACCAATTGCCAAGTTTTTTATGGAGTGCAAGATATTCTTCCTCCATAGCCTTTTTCCACCGTGTATCACCAAATGCTTCTTCAAGATTAGTTGATTATCTTGTCGAACAAGCTAAGACATATTTTGTAATATGCTTATAATTAACAGGTTGAATTACTCCCTTTTGTAACCATGTACAAGCTGCTACAAACGGAGAAGTAGAAACAGGTGGCACAAGAGATCATGGCGCCTGCGGTGAGGATCCTGGAACCTGCGCCAAAGAAGCAACAACACCTGGCGCACTGGATCCAGAGACATCTAGTGAGTCCAAATTATGTGATTATTTTGTTATTATTTTTGTGCCTACTCCGTAGGCTTTGTGGAATTTTACCGCGTTCGCATGCTTCTTTTTGACGTTTTTCTCAGATAAGGCTTTTTAGACCAAATATTATTATTTTGAAGAAATACCATAAAATGGTAGTGGAATCACACAATTAAGGTGATAATCTCTTAACATAAGAGAGAGAAGCAAAATGGACAAAGAGGCAGCCGCCGCAGGAAGTCCAGAGCAAAAGACGACGTTCCATACGACCGCGCGCACCGTATGAGTGGTCGTATGGAGTGCCATCGCCACCGTGAATCGACTATATTCGCCAAGTGAAGATGGGTCATGGATCAGATGCCCAAAGACACCAGAAACTCATCGAGAAGCAGAAACCCTAGTCGCCGGAGCAATCTGGAGGAAGGAACCGACAAGAGTAGGCCACCGCCGTCATCATCCGCATCAAGAAGGCTCCAACATCACCCCCATCATCATCGTCATCATCATCATCTACCTTCTCCCATATTGTAATATCAAGAACCCAAGCGAAATAAATTATGTATTACATGTGTGATTTATTCATGATTTCCATCATTGGTGGTGTGATGTTTGTTGCCTTCATGTGTGAGTAGTTCCTTTAGTTCTTGGGGACATGGATGAACCCTAGTGTGTGATAGATTGATTGATATTAGGATTTGATATCCTCTTTGCATGTTTGTGTTGATAATATTCTTGACTTTGGGTGAAGTCGACCATCCAACATATGCCAATTTTGGACGGAAGGTTATTACTGTTGGCGAACCGCGTGGTTGGCGAGGTGGGTGAGTGACATACCACATTTCCTTTCATGGAGGATCACTGCAACGGGGCTGTGCTCAGGGGGATATCTTTCCCCTTAATTACTGTTTGATAACCGGAGTGGGGAAGAACGGTAGTGGTGTATGTGATACAGAGCTTCCGCATGTATGCACATATCTAAACCGGCTATGCCCACGAAGAGAAACATGTAAAGTGGCTTAGGAATCCAAAGTAGCATTGTGTTTAGGCACAACTATAGATGCACACTAGTGGGCATTCCGGACTCCCTGGGAACACCATAATATTATCAGTCTCCAGCTCACCCAATTATTATTCTAGTTATTTTCCTTTACTTATTTACCTTTGCACCTTCAACATTACCCTTTTATCACGTTAGTACAACTTTGGAAAACTAACAACTTGCAGACAATATATTCACATCATTTGAGAGACGAAGATTAATTCATGTGCTCTCTGTGGGATCGATACTCTTACTTTGAAAAGGCTACAACTAAACCATGTGCACCTGCAGGAAATTAACAATTGCGTCGAGCTGGACCTGCCACTGCGGATCTTCTGTGGCGTTTTCCTAGGTTGATGATGTACGAAGCGGCACAGACAATCCCGACCCGCAATCACGTGCCGACGACTGGTCCATACTAGACCCGATTGCATCACTGCGGCTCCTGCACTGGTTGGAGTGCGCGCGCCCACTGCGTGTAAACGCGCGGTTTGCCCGCATACCGTGAGGCGGCTGGATGAGTGATGACCCAAAGGTATAGGAGATAAATCGTAGTCCTTTTGATAAATAAGGGTGTCGAACCCAACGAGGAGCAGAAGGAAATGACAAGCGATTTTCATTAAGGTAATTTCTGCAAGCACTGAAATTGTCGGTAACAAGTAGTTTGATAGTAAGATAATTTGTAATGGTCAAGTAACGGTAACGGTAGATAAAGTGCAGCAAGACAACCCAATCCTTTTCTTTAGCAAAGGACATGCTGGAATGGTCTCTTATAATAAGCAAAGCGTTCTTGAGGGCACACGGGAATTTCATCTAGTCACTTTCATCATGTTGGTTTGATTCGCATTCGCTACTTTAATAATTTGATATGTGGGTGGACCGGTGCTTGGGTGCTGTTCTTACTTGAACAAGCCTCCCACTTATGATTAACCCCCTCGCAAGCTTCTGCAACTACGAAAGAAGAATTAAGATAATAATCTAACCATAGCATTAAACATATGGATCCAAATCAGCCCCTTACGGAATAGCACATAAACTAGGGTTTAAGCTTCTGTCACTCTACCAACCCATCATCTTATAACTACTCCACAATGCATTCCCTTAGGCCCAAAGATGGCGAAGTGTCATGCAGTTGATGTTCACATAACACCACTAAGGGAATCACAACATACATATCATCAAAATATCGAACAAATATCAAATTCACATGATTACTTGCAACATGACTTCTCCCGTGGCCTCAAGAACAAGGGTAACTACTCACAAGTAATATTCATGCTCAAGATCAGAGGGGTATTAAAAAGCATAATGGATCTGAACATATAATCTTCCACCAAATAAACCATCTAGCATCAAGTACAAGATGTAATCAACACTACTAGTCACCCACAGGTACCAATCTGAGGTTCTGGTACAAATATTGACCACAAGAGATGAACTAGGGTATTGAGATGAGGTGGTGTTGTTGAAGATTGGCCCCCCAAAGATGAGAGGGTTGTTGGTGATGACGATGGCTTCAATTTCCCCCTTCGGGAGGGAAGTTTCCCCGGCGGAATCGCTCCGCCGAAGGGCAAAAGTGCTCCTGCCCAAGTTTCGCCTCGAGGCGGCGGCGCTCCATCCCGAAAGTCCTCTCCTTATTTTTTATAGGTCAAAAGACCTTATATACTAGAAGATGGGCACCAGAGGTGGACCGAGGAGCTCACTACCCACCAGGGCGCGCCTGGAGGGGGTGGTGCCCTGGTGCCTTGTGGGCACCTGGGTGGCCCCCTCCGGTAGTTCTTTTCTCCAGTATTTTTTATTTATTCCAAATTAATTTTCTGTAAAATTTCAGCTCATTTGGGTATGTGCAGAATAGGTATCTTTGACATAGCTTTTTCAGGTCGAGAATTGCAGCTGCCGAGATTCTCCCTCTTTGTATAAACCTTGCATATTATGAGAGAAAAGACATTAGAATTACTCCACAAAGTGTCATAATGCATAAAAACACTATAAATAACAGTAGGAAAACATGATACAAAATGGACGTATCAACTCCCCCAAGCTTAGACCTTGCTTGTCCTCAAGCGAAAGCCGGTAAGAGAGAGGTGTCGATAAAAACAAAATATGACCATAGTAGCATCATGCTTATTATTATAACATTAACAAACTTTATCATATAACTTCTCATGAACAAGTAAAAATTCATCACAACATCGAAGTAAAAAGCATAAACTTTATTGAAAACCAACAAACTATGTTCTCAGTCAACTTTGCAACTACAATTCACCATATTTTCAGGAAGGGTCTTGTATCGGAGCATTTTGGCAAGTCCACATACTCAACCATCATTTAATCTTCTATGATTGCTAACACTCACAGCATATATATGAACAAAAAGTTTCAACCGGACACATAGAAAGATAGAGGCTTATAGTTTCGCCTCCCAACTTATTCACCTCAAGGGTGATGTCAACAATAATAACTCATGCTCACTCATATCCAACTGGGTATATGTGCCTAGATCTTTCCCCACCACATGATGCTTACCAAAGATAAAATAAAAAGGAATAGAGGAAAATACTTTGACTCTTGCATAAAAGTAAAAGATAGGCCCTTAGCAGACGGAAGCAGAGGTTGTCATGCGCTTTTTGGTTTTGTATGCACAATCTCTTAATGCAAAAGAACGTCATGTTATATTGCACCTTATGATAGCAACCTTTATTATGCAGTCCGTCGCTTTTATTACTTTGCCATCACAAGTTCCTACAACGCTTATTTCCCCTTACACTAAAAGATCAAACACATTTAGGAGCAATTTTTATTGTCTTTTTGCACCGATGAAAACTTGAAGGATCTTACTAAATCCATAGGTAGGTATGGTGGACTCTCAAAAATATGAATTTGGGTTTAAGGGTTTTGCATGCACAAGTAGTATGTCTACTTAGTGCGGATTTCTGGCTAGCAAAGATAATGGGCAAGCACCACATGTTGAAGGATCTATGAGAATATAACTTCTGTGTGGATATGAAAAAATATAAATCATTATGTTGTCTTCCTTGTCCAACGTCAACAATTTGGCATAAGAAATTTAATGGGGGCTCGCAATCATAAAGGATGTCCAAGATGGTATATTTGCATGTGAATCTTCTCTTCCCTTATTAATTTTTCATGAACTGCATCATTGACTAATGCTATGTTTGTCAACTTTCAATAAATTTTACCACTTATACTTTTCCTTATAGGATGTCATTACTTACCATAAGATTAGCATATGATCTTTTTCATTATTTCCTTTATTTTGATTAAAACAGAAAAGTAAAGAGGCAAAAACTCAACTCTCACTCGATTACACAGATAGATAGATCATGAAGCTAGCACTCGAAAATAAATCATACTAAACTTTTATTCAATTAAATCATGAAATAGCTAAGGACCGAACTAAAATAGGTAAAGGTAATAAAAGTGATGGTGATACGATACCGGGGCATCTCCCCCAAGCTTTGCATAAGCCAAGGGGAGTGCCCATACCCGTGTACTCAATTCTCCTTCTTTGGTGATGATGATGATGAGGCTGTCCTTTTCTCCAGCTTGCGTTTGAGGCTAAAATTTCCTCCCTCAGATCCTCATTCTCTAGCTCAAGCTTTAATACCCTTTTGCATAAAGCCGCCTTGCTATCCTGCAGAAAACAAGATGGGATAAATTGGATCTTAGATTTTTTTTGCTTTGTTAGGGAGGCTTGACTTTTTGAATTCCACGTGCATATCTCCAGGTTGAGCTAGTGGATCTTCATCTTCATCAGAGCTATCATCTCTTGTTTTCTCCATGTCAACGTTTTACTCCTCATCCGTGGTCCAACCATAATGGTCCTCCTCCCAATAGACCTTGGATGATCTAATCAGCGACATAGCTCTCTCCCTCCGAATCTTGAGACGACATATTTTCAGATCTGCCAAAAAATAGCACGAAACAAAAACAGAGGATTTCTCTGCGATGCGATGGTCAAACGTCCGGGGGTATATATAAAGATTTGTTATCTTGGGAAACAAGTATACAGAAGGAAAATGGAGTCGGGAAGGTGCCAGAGGGGCCCACTACCCACCAGGGCGCGCCTGGTGGGGCATGCGCGCCCTGGTGCCTTGTGGGCACCTGGGTTGCCTTCCTTGTTGTTTCTTATTTTCTATTTTTTTCTAATATTCCAAAATTGACAGAAAATATTTTTGCGGATTTTTCAGAGTATGTTTACTTACCATATCACGTACCTCTTCCTTTTCAGGGTTCTGGACTGTTCTGGAAGGTTTCTTTTATGTGTTCCTCCGGTTTCATGGTTTGGATAATGTTAGTTTCAACATTAATAGGCGTACCTGAAATATAGTGTTTAATTCTTTGTCCATTGACCACCTTCGGGTTGGTACCTTCGGCATTATTAATCTTGATAGCTCCAGAGCGATAACTTCTTCGATGATATATGGTCCTTCCCATTTGGAAAGAAGTTTTCCTGCAAAAAAATCTAAAATAAGAATTGTACAATAGAACATATTCGCCAACTTTGAATTCCCGCTTTTGGATTCTTTTGTCATGCCATCTTTTAACTTTTTCTTTACATAGTTTGGCATTTTCATAAGCTTGGTTTTTCCATTCATCTAGCGAGCTAATATCAAACAACCTCTTTTCACCCTGCAAGTTTGAAATCATAATTGGGTTCTTTAATTTCCCAATATGCTTTATGTTCTAACTCAAGAGGCAAATGACAAGCTTTTCCATAAACCATTTTATATGGAGACATACCCATAGGATTTTTATAAGTTGTTCTATAGGCCCAAAGTGCATCATCAAGCTTGTTAGACCAATTCTTTCGCGACCTATTGAAAGTTTTTTGTAATATTAATTTTATTTCTCTATTGCTAAGTTCAACTTGACCACTAGATTGAGGATGATAGGGTGATGCAATTCTATGGTTGACATCATATTTAGCAAGCAATTTTCAGAAAGCACCATGAATAAAGTGTGAACCACAGTCGGTCATTAAGTATCTAGGGACTCCAAACCTCGAGAAGATAATTTCTTTAAGCATTTTAATGGAGGTGTTATGATCAGCACTACTAGTTGAAATAGCTTCTACCCACTTAGTGACATAATCAACAAAAAACTAAAATATGTGTATACCCATTAAAGGAAGGTCCCATATAATCAAAGCCCCAAACATCAAATGGTTCAATAACAAGTGAATAATTCATTGGCATTTCCTCATGCTTAACAATATTACCAATTCTTTGACATTCATCACAAGATAAGACAAACTTACGGGCATCTTTGAAAAGAGTAGGTCAATAAAAACCAGATTGTAATACCTTGTGGGAGTTCTATCTCCCGCATGATGTCCTCCATAAGATTTGGAGTGACATTTTCGTAGGATTTGTTCCTATTCATGCTCAGGTATACAGCGTCTAATAATACCATCTACTCCTTCTTTATAAAGATGTGGGTTATCCCAAAAGTAATGTCATAAGTCATAGAAGAATTTTTTTTCTTTTGTTGGTATGTGAAACTAGGTGGTATAAATTTAGCAACGATATAATTAGCATAGTCAGCACACCAAGGAGTATTATGAGAAGCAATTATTATAGCTAGTTGTTCATCAGGAAATATGTCATCAATAGGTAGTGGGTCATCAAGAATATTTTCTAACCTAAACAAGTTATTAGCTACGGGGTTCTCAGCTCCTTTCTGATCAGTAATATGCAAGTCAAATTCTTGTAGCAAGAGAACCCACCTAATGTGTCTAGGTTTAGCATCTTTCTTTTCCATAAGATATTTAATAGAAGCATGATCGGTGTGAACAATTACTTTGGAATCAACAATGCAAGATCTGAATTTATCACAAGAAAACACAACTGCTAAAATTCTTTCTCATTAGTAGCATAATTTCTTTGGGCACTGTCTAGAGTTTTACTAGCATAATGGATAATGTTTGATTTCTTATCAACCCTTTGTCCTAGAACAACACGAACAGCATAATCACTAGCATCACACATAATTTCAAAAGGCAAGTTCCAATCAGGTCGTTGAACAATAGGTGCGGAAGATAAGGCTTTCTTAAGTGTTTCAAATGCTTATAAACAATCATCATAAAAAACAAATGGACCATCCTTTTGTAAAATATTAGTAAGAGGCCTAGAAATTTTAGAGAAGTCTTTAATGAACCTCCTATAGAAACCAGCATGACCAAGGAAACTGTGAATACCTTTAATATCTTTAGGAAATGGAGTTTTCTCAATTGCATCAACTTTAGCTTTATCCACCTCAATACCTCGTTCAGAAATTTTATGCCCCAAGACAATACCTTCGTTCACCATAAAGTGGCACTTCTCCCAATTCAATTCAAGACAAGATTAGTTTGTTCACATCTCTACAAAACTCGATCAAGGTTGCTTATGCAATCATCAAAAGAAGTTCCGTAAATGGAGAAATCATCCATGAAAACCTCAACAATCTTTTCAAAAAATCAAAGAATATAGCAGTCATACATCTTTGAAAGGTAGCAGGTGCATTACATAAACCAAAAGGCATACGTCTATAAGCATAAGTTACAAAAGGACAACTAAAGGTGGTTTTCTCTTGATTGGGGTTGTGAAATAGGTATTTTATAGAAACCGGAATATCCATCAAGAAAACAAAAGTGTGTGTGCTTTGATAATCTTTCTAACATTTGATCAATGAAAGGCAGAGGGTAATGATCTTTTCTAGTAGCTTTATTTAATTTTCTAAATCAATTACCATTCTATAGCCAGTCACTATTCTTTGTGGAAAAAGTTCATTTTTATCATTAGGAACGACAGTAATGCCTCCTTTCTTAGGGACACAATGAAAAGGACTTACCCCTCTACTATCAGCTAAAAGATAATTTATACCTGCTTCCAGAAGCTTTAGTATTTCAGTTCTTACCAGTTCCTTCATCTTAGGATTCAACTGCCATTGGTGATCAACAACGGGTTTAGCATCAGGTTCCATATTAATCTCGTGCTGACAGAGAGTGGGACTAATGCCCTTTAGATCATCAAGAGCATATCCAATAGCAGCACGGTGCTTCCTCAGAATTTTAAATAATCTCTCTTCTTCATGTTCTGAAAGGTTAGCACTAACAATAACAGGATATGTCTTTTTATCATCAAGATAAGCATACTTCAAAGTGTCAGGAAATTGTTTTAATTCAAACACATGATCACCTTTAGGTGGAGGAGGACCTCCTAGAGTTTCAATAGGAAAATTGTGTTTAAGGATAGGTTGTTGTTCAAAGAATATTTTATCTATTTCATTTCTTTCACACAAGTGCATATCATTTTCTTGGTCTAGCAAGTATTGTTCTAGTGGATTAGTAGGAGGTACGACAAAAGAAGCAAGACCAATTATTTCATCCATACTAGGTAATTCTTTATCATGAGGTTGTCTACAAAACTTAGAGAAATTAAACTCATGAGACACATCACCAAAATTAACACTGGCGGTTGCCTTCTCACAATCTATCTTATCATTTACAGTGCTCAAGAAAGGTCTACCAAACATTATGGGACAAAAGTCATCTTGTGGGGAACCAAGAACTAGAAAACCAGTAGGGTATTTTATTTTCCCACACATGACTTCAACATCTCTAAAAATCCCAAGTGGTGTGATGGTGTCTCTATTAGCAAGTTAATAGTGACATCTATGTCTTCTATTTCAGCGGGTGCTATATCATTCATAATTTCTTGGTATAAGGTAAACGGAATAGCACTCACACTAGCACCCAAATAACATAAACCATGATAGCAATGATCTCCTATTTTAACTGAGACAACAAGCATGCCAACAACATGCTTGTTCTTATCTTTAGTATCAGGTTCGGCAATTCTAGCAGCTTCATCACAGAAGTAAATAACATGCTCATCAATATTATCGACCAAGAGATATTTAACCATAGCAACACTAGGTTCTACCTTAATTTGTTCAGAGGGTTTAGGTGCTTTAATATTACTTTTGTGAACCACTGTTGATACCTTAGCATGTTCCTTGATCCTAACAGGGAAAGGTGGTTTTTCAATATAAGAGTAGGCACAACTTGATCAACATTGTAAATGATAGTTTCATCTTTAACTATAACCGGTCCTTTATTTCCTTCTTTAATAAGGGGATGATATTTAAAACACTTCTCCTTAGTGAGATGAACATGAGTAGTAAATGATTCACAAAATAGGCTACTATCTCAGAGTCAAGTCCATATTTGGTGCTAAACTTGTGAAAAGTATCGGTATTTATAAAAGATTTAACACAATCAAACTCAAGCTTAATACCCGACTCTTTACCTTCGTCGAGTTACCAATCTTCAGAGCTGCATTTAATTCTTTCTAAAAGATCCCACCTGAATTCAATAGTCTTCTTCATAAAAGAACCATCACAAGAAGTATTGAGCATGGATTGATCATTACAAGAAAGCCGAGCATACAAATTCTGAATGATAATTTCTCTTGAGAGCTCATGATTGGGTAATGAATATAACATTGACTTAAGCCTCCCCCAAGCTAGATACTTTCTCCTTCACGAGGCAAAAAATTATATATGTAATTCCGATCACGATGAACTAGATGCATAGGATAAAACTTTTGGTGAAATTCCAATTTCAATCGATTCCAATTCCAAGATCCAATATCATCACGCCTATACCAGTCAATGCTCCCCCAAAGATAAAGGGAAAACCTTCTTCTTAACTTCATCTTCGAGTAAACCTGCAAGCTTAAACAATCCAAAAATTTCATCCACATGTATCAAATGCATATCGGGATGCTTTGTTCCGTCTCCTGCGTAAGGATTCATCCTCAAAGGAATTTCATAACTAATATTTTTAGTAGGTGCAGTAGGTTGAGGGGCAACTCTTTGTGCTTCCGTTCGAGATGAAGATTGTAGGAACGAAGTATGTCTACCAGAGGGGGGGGGGGTGAATGGGAGTTTTAAAATTTCTTTCAGAAATCTCAAAACTCTCAGAACCCAGCAGTGGAGGGAATGAAAAAGAGTACAGTGACCGAACACAAGCTATCGAATGGAAACTAAGAGCATGCATCAATACAAACCACATAATTGAAAATGTTCAAAAGTAACAGGGGAGAACAGAGGTAACTAGTGATGCTCGATGGTGACAAGGTATTTGGTAGACCAGTTCGTCCTTCTGCACAAGGACTATGTCTGGTTGGAGGGGTTGTGACTTTTCACAGAAGATAAACTCTCTTCGTCCTATTCTCCTCGACAATTGGTTCGTCAACCAATGCCGATCACTCATGGTAGATACTTGAGGCGATCTCCGAACCTTTACAAACTTCTTCTTTGAGAACCACAACGACTCTTGGTCTATGAAGAAATTGACACCTACCCATCTAGAGAGTTTGCAGCTCTCAAGAGTAATAGACGAAGCGTACTGGACTTAGATTTTAGTGATGCTGAACCACTATCTAATTTTTCATCTCTAGGGGTTTTCTCTTAGTGGATTTTAAACTCAAACCACTCGGAGAGGGGGTTGCTTAACAATCTTCTCAGAATCAAACAGAGCAGCCACCAGACAACGCCGGTGCAGGGTGGCTATTTATAGCCGCAGCCTTCCCTGGTGGGAAATGACCATTTTGGACACACTGTCCAGCCAATGGCCAACCGACACGTTCTCAACGGCCGGATTTCAAAGAGCAATGATAACATTACTTGAGGAACACGTAGTGCTAACTCCTCGGTTGGAGACAAATCTCTCACAGCAAAGAAGAACACACTCTCTTGTTGGCAAGTATTTGCTCGGTACACAAAGATATTTCTCTCGCAACTTTCATAGGATTTGGGTTTAGCATCAGAGAATCAAAGCTTCGAACGCTACACCCATCTTAATAGTAGGGTGGTCCTGTGACTCAATAAAGAGAAGAGAAACAACGAAATAAATGCTACATCTTCACTTCGTCTTCAATCTCCTTGGTACGAGCACCGAACCAATTGCTTCACGTCAGCAATTTTGAGGGGTCACTCTTGTTATCATAATCTCCCGTGATAACCTTCACTGCTACGCAGGGGATTATCTTCGGCGTTTGAATCAAACTCCTCGTGTTCACTGATACGTCTCCATCGTATCTATAATTTTCATTGTTTCATGCCAATATTATACCACCTTTATACACTTTTGGCAACATTTTATATGATTTATTTGGACTAACATATTGATCCAGTGCCCAGTGCCAGTTCCTGTTTGTTGCATGTTTTTTGTTTCGCAGAAAATCCATATCAAACAAAGTCCAAATGCGATAAAAATTTACGTAGAATTATTTTGGAATATATGTGATTTTTGGGACTTGGAATCAACGCAAACGGGCCCCACAGTGACCACAACCCACCGGGGCGCACCGGGCACCCCCTGGCGTGCCCAGGTGTCTTATGCCCTACTCGTAAGTTGGTTGGGGCCCTTCTATGGGCGCAAGAAAGATAATTTATGTAAAAAAATTGTGTAAAAATTTCAGCGCAATCGGAGTTACGGATCTCCGGGAATTTAAGAAACCGTGCAGGGCCAGATCCGGGGAACGCGAAACAGAAGAGAACAGAGAGGGAGATCCAATCTCGGAGGGGCTCCTGCCCCTTCGCCTCCATGGAGGCCATGGACTAGAGGGGGACTCTACTCCCATCTAGGGGGGAGGCCAAGGAAGAAGAAGAAGGAGGGGGGCTCTCTCCCCCTCTCTCTCGGTTGTGCCGGAACGCCGTCGGGGCTAGGATCGTGACGGTGATCTACATCAACAATCTTGCTACCGTCAACACCAACTCTCTCCCCCTCTATGTATTGGTGTAACCTCCCTTCTCCCCGCTGTTATCTCTACTTAAAAATGGTGCTCAACTTCATATATTATTTCGCAATGATCTATGGTTATCCTATGATGTTTGAGTAGATCCGTTTTGTCCTGTGAGTTAATCGTGATCTTGGTTGGTATGATTGTGTATTTTATTTATGGTCCTGTCCTATGGTGCCCTCCGTGTCGCGCAAGCGGAGGGCCCCCCGCTGTAGGGTGTTGTAATATGTTCATGGTTTGCTTATTGTCAGTGTTGCGGGGGTGACAGCAGCCTAAACGCGGATAAGTGGGTTATGGCGTATGGGATAAAGAGGACTTGATACTTAATGCTATGGTTGGGTTTCGCGACCTTAATGATCTTTAGTAGTTGCGGATGCTTGCTAGGGGTCCAATCATAAGTGCATATAATCCAAGTAGAGAAAGTATGTTAGCTCATGCCTCTCCCTCATATAGAATTGCAAGAATGATTATCAGTACTTGTTATCGATTGCCTAGGGACAAATGACTTTCTTGTTGACAAAAGCTATCCACTTTTATTACCTTGCAATTTATTCGTAGTTTTATTCTCGCAAACTACTCGTAGTTTTATTCTTGCAAAATAGTTTCATACTTGTTCTAGGTAAAGCAAACATTAAGTGTGCGTAGAGTTGTATCGGTGGTCGATAGAACTTGAGGGAATATTTTTGTTCTACCTTTAGATCCTTGTTGGGTTCAACACTCTTATTTATCGAAGAAGGCTACAAATGATCCCCTATACTTGTGGGTTATCAAGACCTTTTTCTGGCGCCGTTGCCGGGGAGCAATAGCGTGGGGTGAATATTTCCGTGTGTGCTTGTTTGCTTTATCACTAAGTAGTTTTTATTTTGTGCTCTTGTTTTCTATCTTTAGTTATGGGTAGGAAATGCAAAATACCAAAAAATTAGTTGTACCTACTAAACCAACGGTTGAAGAACCACCCGAAATCTATCATACTGTTGAAGCTTTTTACTTGGATCGTCTTCAATCCCTATGTGCTCGTGCTAAAAACCCAACTAGCTTAGTTGAGGGAAAATCATTAGATGAGCATGCTTGTTTTGTGTGACACCGTTTATCTAAAAAATGGAAACTTTTATAGAATCAAATTAATACTATGCAATGCTATGCTTGGAATTTATGTGAAATACATGATTTCACTTGTTGTTCTGAAGACCCTAAGAAACACCTTCCTTATCAATGTGAGTTTAGAGATAATGGAATTCTATCTTCTTATGCTAAGGGTGTTTATAATTACTATGATATTGAACAAATTAAAGAATTTGTTGCTTTTAAGGGTGCTTATGAAATTGCTTCTTTGATTGAAAAGTATGATGCTACTCTTCAGAAATCTGAAAATTTTGCCATACTTAAATATTGCTATGAAAAATATTCTTCTAATGCTTATATTAAACCATATATTGAGGACTTCTCCACTGTCCAAGAAGAGACTAATATTTTGCAGGAGTCCATGGAAGAAGAAATTGATGAAACTGTGAGCTCATTGGATGAAAAAGATGATGAGGAGGGCGAAGAAAAAAACGGAGGAAGAGCAAATTAGCTACCCATGCCCACCTTCTAATGAGAGTAACTCTTCAACTCATACAATATTTAATTTCCCTTCGTGCTTTCCGAAGGATGAACGCTATGATAATTGCTATGATCCCGTTGATTCTTTTGAAATATCCCTTTTTGATGAACTTGATGATTGCTATGCTTGTGGCCATGATGCCAATATGAATTATGATTATGGAGATGAACTTGCTATCATTCCTTATGTTAAACATGAAATTGTTGCTATTGCACCCACACATGATAGTCCTATTATCCTTTTGAATTCTTCAAACTACACTATATAGGACAAGTTTGCACTTATTAAGGATTACATTGATGGCTCGTGTTCTACCACTACACATGATGATTTTGGTGAATATAACATGCATGTGCTTGCTGCTCCTAGTTGCAATTATTATGAGAGAGGAACTACATCTCCATCTCTCTATGTTTCCAACACAATAAAATTGCAAGAAACTGCTTATGCTATGTATTGCCTTTACTTGATGTGCATGAATTGTTCTTGTATGACATACCGATGCATAGGAAGAGAGTTATACTTCATCATTGCATGATATATGTTGCTTTGTGCTCACTACTAAATGTCAAATCATTGTTAATTAAAATTGGCTTTGATATACCTTGGGATCCGGGTGGATCCACTACTTAAGCACTTTATGCCTAGCTTAATGGCTTTAAAGAAAGCGATGCCAGGGAGACAACCCAGAAGTTTTAGAGATTCATTTTATTCTGTTGAGTGCTTTTATAAAGTTTAAAAACAAAAAATATATAGAGGGGATCTTAAAACTTCACAAAAAGAAAAAGTGAAAGTGAGAAAGACGAACACCGTTATAGTGGGGGACGTCCTTAAAGTTTGTTCATGCCCATGGAAACTTTGTGAATCTCGATTATAGAAACTTTTCAACAAAAATAATTATCCCCTTGTACAAATCCTTTGTATTGTAAAATTGTTGTGCCAAGATTTGCCTTTAGGATGGGTAGATTGCTTGTTGGTATGTGCGGTGCAAAAACATAAACTTTGGTTGTAGTGCACGATTTTACATTTTGTACCGGAAGGTCAAAAGCTTCTGGAATTTTTTGCACAGTATTTCTATACAATTTTTTTTATTTTGTCCTAATGTTTCAGAATTTTTGGAGTACCAGAAGTATGGTAGATGTTCAGATTGCTACAGACTGTCCTGTTTAAGACAGATTCTGTTTTGATGCATTGTTTTGCTTGTTTTGATGAAACTATCGTTTTTTGTCGATGGTATAAGCCACGGAAAAGTTATATTACAGTAGATACAATGCGAAAACAAAATATGAATTGGTTTGCAACAATACTTAGAGTAGTGGTTTGCTTTATTATACTAACCGATCTTACCGAGTATTTCTGCTGAGTTTTTTGTGTATGAAGTGATCAAAGATCGAGGAGGTCTCGATATGAGGAGAAGGAGGGGAGGCAAGAGCTCAAGATTGGGGAAGCCCAAGGCACCCCAAGTAAATATCCAAGGAGACTCAAGCGTCTAATCTTGGGGATGCCCCAGAATGCATCCCATCTTTCTTCAACAAGTATCAGTATGTTTTCGTTCTCATTTCGTTCATGTGATATGTGCAAATCTTGGAGCATCTTTTGTGTTTAGTTTTCATTTCCCTTTTATGCACCATGCTGGTATGAGATAGTCCATGGTCGATTTATAGAATGCTCATTGCACTTCACTTATATCTTTTGAGTATGGCTTTTTAGAGTGCTTCATGTGCTTCACTTATATCACTGAAGTTTGGATTGCCTATTTCTCTTCACATAGAAAACTGTTATTGTAGAATGCTCTTTTGCTTCACTTATATTTATTAGAGCATGGTCTTTTATAGAAAGAATTAAACTCTCATGCTTCACTTATATCTATTTAGAGAGTCAACAGGAATTGGTCATTTGCATGGTTAGTCATGAAATCCAACATAAAACTTGTGGATCATTGAATATGCTATGTTTGATTCCTTGCAATAGTTTTGTGATATAGAGATGATAATATGTGGGAGGTACTAGTAAACGGTTGTGGTTAGTAAGAATATTGGTGTTAAGGTTTGTGATTTCCGAAGCATGCATGTATAGTCTCTCGTTATGCTATGAAGTTGGAGCATGATTTGATGAGGACATCAATACCATTGTTACACCCACAGCCCCTACTGCTACATATACTGGACCAATTACTAGAGCTCGCGCGCGCCAATTAAATTATCGGTACTTTCGTTTCTTGGTAATGATTCTAATGTTCATGAGAATATGATGCTGCCTAAATTGGATACATTTGTTTTGCTTACAAATGAAGGCCCTAGCTTGGAGAAGGATGGACATTGGAGCAAGAACAAGCATGGAGATAATGCCATGCTAAGGGGAACAAACGGAGTTACAAGTGATGATTTCAGGACTTTGAAGCCACCATAATGGGTGCATGAAGCCTTGGACGAAATATACAAGATGCTACTTCATAAATGTCGTCCGAGGCTATTCTAGGTGCTGCGTCACCTTATTAGTGGGCCAGGCCCATGTAATTTCGAAATACTTAAGTATAGGCTGTTTTAGAGTCCGTATGTGTGGGAAACAAGAGTTAGGGTTGATTTGGACCCCTCCACCAAGGGCCACGAAATTCCCCCTCTTCCTCCATATATACAGCCCTTAGGGCACCGTTTAGACCTTGGGTTTTGTTTAGATTAAAAGTTCGCCATAGCTGCAACTTCGCGTGCCGTTTGTGTTCAACGACCGGACAAAGCGTCCACAGAACCCCACCTTGATCAATAAAGCTTTCATCTTATATTCGCAATGTCCAGATTGCAATCTCAGTTTCTTGCTTGTTCTTCGTTTGCTCGCGGAAACAGGCCCTCGTGGTCGGAGTTGATCGTGCTCCGGCGTGGTCAATAACCCTCGGAAGTTGGTTTAGCGATTGCTAAGGCGCGACGTCTCGCGACGTTAAGTGAGTCGGATCGTCAAGGTCGACTCCCACGAAGCGATAGCCACCATCTCATCGAAACATCGGGACACCTTTGCCTCTATCAAGTGGTATCAGATTTTCAGGTTGCTCGGTGAGATTTTACAGTTTTTCGTAGATTAGATCGAGTCTGTTCTTCATACCTAAAGTCCACGAAAAAGCCAAAAAAATTAGGGTTAGTTCATCATATCCGAACCAATCTGAGCCTTTGCATAATCTTTTTAGGGTTTTTGCTTTGTTGAATTTGCGGTTGCATCGTCGTGTCAAGTTGCTGGTCTTAGAGTCTAGTCTTTTAGAGTTTCGAGTTCTGGTCATAAGTTGTCACGCCGCCGCCGCACCATCATCCGTATCCATATACCACCACCAATCCGTATCCAAATACCACCACCAATCCGTATCCATATACCACCACCGCTACCATATACCACCACCGCTGC
Source organism: Aegilops longissima (assembly GCA_021605205.1). Classification (NCBI taxonomy): domain Eukaryota; kingdom Viridiplantae; phylum Streptophyta; class Magnoliopsida; order Poales; family Poaceae; genus Aegilops; species Aegilops longissima. The sequence continues at coordinate 353,610,975 of CM038682.1, forward strand.
CATATACCACCAGCATATATCCACCACCATATATCCACCATCAATCCGAGTTCCTTGTATATTCGGTTTGTTTTCGAGATCCATCTAGTTTCTGATTCATTTTTCCTTGCCGGAGTAGGTTTCGGAAAAAAAAAGTCTGGAAACCACCCTCCGTTTAGGCCCAAAATTTTCCGAAAACGTACTTGTCAAAAAATTTTCTGGCTATCCTATTTTTAGGTGTTTCTAAGCGTATTGAGACAGTCGCCATTATAGAAAGTTTTTTGACCCGTTTCAGTTTTTGGGTCCGGCGATCGAAAAAATAATAATTTTGGTCGAAAAATTTTCGTGCCCATCCTGTCGATTTGACACGGAAGAGTTTTGAGACACTCGCCATTATAGTGATTTTTCAAAAAAAAAAAAAAAGCAGCGCAAAAAAAAAAGGCAGCGCAAAAAAAAAAGCGAAAAAAAAATTTCCAGAGTGTGCTTTTCCCTTGTTTACGTGCAGCGCCGTGATTTTGTTAGTGTTCTAGGCTCGCGTCTCTAGCACGGTCTAGCCTAGGACCAGACAAGATCGCCGTTGAGCGTTTATTCAACTTTGCATCTCGAATTGATTATTGCTGACCCTTTTGCTACCATATTATAAGCCTTCCCAGCTCCACATACATCTACATCGTGCGTTTGACTCTCCCCGTAATCGCTCTATCCAAGCTTTGAGAGTTTTGACTACATCGGTTGCCGATCACCGCTCTTCTGCTGGGTAAGAACTGGTAAGAATTTGAGATTTGCTTGACGGATTTGTGATCGTCCACCACACCACCACCACCACTTCCTAGTAGTCTGTCAATCATATTCTTGTGTGTTTCTATTGCTGCTAACCATGGCAGGATCACAAGCCGATTTAGACTGACCGGGAGAACATGACAAACAAAGCGCTACATGATAAGTTTCAACAAATGATGAGTGGGCAGGTGGAAGATGTGCTAAATAGATTTGAAGAGGCCATGGAGAAGATAGATGGCATTGAGAAGGCGTTCGAAACAAAGCTCGATAACAAGTTTAATGAATTGCTCGCGCGTCTACCACCACCACCACCGGCGGCACCTAACGCACCTCTACTACAACAACAAGGACTACCTCCACATCGCGAAACAGCCCTCCGCCGAAGCTTCCCGTGTCCCTCTTCACCGGCCAAGCTGCTTTGGTGCTCTTTGTTGATATACATGGCTCCTGCTGCTGCGGTGGGGGAGGATGATTATGTGAGAGCTTACGAGGATGAGGTTGATCAACATCACAACTACGTGCAACCACCAGCACCACAACCACCAGGTCGTCCACATGCAAATAATGGCAATGTCCGGGCTCCCCTTCAGGTACGAGATCATGACCATCTCCCTAAACTGAAATTGAATATTCCACCATTTGAGGGTAGATATGTTCCTGATATATATCTTACTTGGGAGTTAGAAACTGAACAACGATTTACATGTTTACAATATCACGAGGAGAGACGTGTTCTGCTGCCGTTTGTGCTTTCACTAGCTTTGCATGTGTTTGGTGGTCTGAACATTGTAGATTATAATGTGATCTCGTTAATCAAATGAAAACTCATGTCTATGGCTAGGAAACTTAACCATGTTTGATTCAGCGAGCTAGTCAAGTAGAGGCATACTAGTGACACTCTGTTTGTCTATGTATTCACACATGTACTAAGTTTCAGTTAATACAATTCTAGCATGAATAATAAACATTTATCATGATATAAGGAAATATAAATAACAACTTTATTATTGCCTCTAGGGCATATTTCCTGATCTCCCACTTGCGAGTCAATAATCTGGATTACAGTATGATTCTAACACCCATGGAGTCTTGGTGCTGATCATGTCTTGCTCGTGAGAGAGGCTTATCAGCGGTCTACAACATTCAGATCCGTATGTATCTTGCAAATCTCTATGTCTCCTCCTTGACTTGATCACGGATGGAATTTAAGCGCCTCTTGATGTGCTTGGTTCTCTTGTGGAATCTGGATTCCTTTGCCAAAACAATTGCACAGTATTGTCACAAAAGATTTTCATTGGACCCGATGCACTAGGTATGACATCTAGATCGGATATGAACTCCTTTATTTGCTGCTTAAAGAAGCAACTATGTACTCCACTTCACCGTAGATCCTGCCATGATGCTTTGCTTAGAACTACACCAACAAGCAGCTCCACCGTTCAATATAAATCATTATCCGGTTTGTGACTTGAGTCATCGGATCGGTGTCAAGCTTGCATCAAGTAACCATTTATGATGAGCTCTTTGTCACCTCCATAAGCGAAACATATCCTTAGTCCTTTTCGGTATTTTAGGATATTCTTGACCGTTGTCGATGATCCTCTGGATTACTTTGGTACCTCCTAAACTAATAGCAAGGCACACATCAGTGCAGTACACAACATTGCATACATGATAGAGCCTATGGCTGAAGCATAGGAACAACTTTCATTTTCTCTCTATCTTCTGCGTTGGTGAAGCATTGATGCGACTCAACTTCACCTTGTAACACAGGAAGAACCCTTTCTTTGCTTGATCCATTTTGAACTTCTTCAAAACTTTATCAAGGTATGCTTTGTGAAAGTCAATTAAGCGTCTTGATCTATCTCTATAGATCTTGATGCCCAATATAAAGCAACTTCACAAAGTCTTTCATTGAAAACTCTTGTTCAACTATCCTTTATCTATCCAGAAATTCTATATCATTTCGATCAATAATATGTCATCCACATATAATATTATAAATGCTCTGAGCTCCCACTCACTTTTCTTGTAAATCGGGCTTCTCCAAAAGTTTGTATAAAACCATATCTTTGATCACACTATCAAAGCGTTTATTCCAACTCGAGATGCTTGCAGTCCATAAATGGATCGCTGGAGCTTGCACACTTTGTTAGCATCCTTTGGATTGATAAAACCAGGTTGCATCATACAACTCTTCCTCTAGAAATCCATTCGAGGAATGCGATCTTACAGCGCCCCGATTTAATCGTACACTAATCATACGCAAATGTATGCGATCAAGATCGAGACTCACGGGAAGATATCACAACACAACTCTACAAATAAAATAAGTCATACAAGCATCATAATACAAGCCGGGGGCCTCGAGGGCTCGAATACAAGTGCTTTCGATCATGACGAGTCAAGCAGCAACAATATCGAGTCAGACATAAGTTAAACAAGTTGCCATAAGATGGCTAGCACAAAGCGGGATCTGGTCGAAGAAGACAGGCCTCCTGCTGGGATCCTCCTAGGTTACTCTGACAGTAAATGTCGTGAGGCCTGCGTAGTAGTGAGGCACCTCGGGTAGTAGTCGTCATCGGCGGTGGCGTCGGCTCCTGGGCTCCATCGTGCAGTTGCAGCAATCGGGTGAAAGAAAGGGGAAAAGGGAACAAGGCAACGTGGTACTCATCAAAGTACTGTAAGCAAGGAACTACACTACATATGCATGGATATATGTGTAAAGGGCCATATAAGTGGTGAAGCTGCGAGAAAGCGGAATAAGAGGATAGCTAGTCTTAGCAGACTACAACCACGGACACTGTCTTACCCAGGTGGGAGGGACAATCTGAAGTCCTCAAGCGACATCACATAGCAATAATCCTACCAGTGATCCCTGCTCATATCCACAGCGAGGCGACCCCAGGTTATGTCGGCACTTGGAAGGTGTGTTTTATCAAGTATCCGGTTCTAGTTGTCATAAGCTCAAGGTACAACTCCAAGTCGTCTGTTACCGAAGATCACGGCTCAGAAAGATTAATTTCCTGCGGTGCACCATCTTACCCGACATGATCATTTGGCGGACACTTTCTGGGTCATGCCCGGCCGCGGAAGATCAACATCGCAGCCCACCTAAACTGTGAGGCCAACCGCGGTCTAAACCTAAGCAGTGCAGGCCCATCATACGACACACTGCGTTTGCGCGGCCGAGCAGACCTAGCTACTTGCGTTCGAGTCCAATCCGGCAGCAGCTCCGTCGGCGTCGTCGAAGTGCTGGTGATACCGGCAGGGATACCCATAACTACTCCGTAGATGGTTAGTGCGTATAAGCTGTAGCCAACCCGGATCAAATACCAAGACCTCGTTAAGCGTGTTAAGTAACCTCGAGCATGAGCAGGGCCGGGCCACCTCTCTCCTGGCGGTCTCAACCTGCCACATCATACAAAGTAACGATCGGGGGCCGTGGGAACCAGGCCCACTCTGAGATGGAGCCACGTCCTTTAGGCCCCATCTCCGAGCAGTACACGGGTAATGTAATAGTTATGCGTATATAGTATATACAAGATCACCTCCAGGTGATCACGGCCGATAATATAACCTGACGGCGGACAAGGATGTAGGGCCCACGAGATGAAAATACTAGCATCCTATACTAAGCGATAGGATGGCGGTAAAGATAACAACGGTAGTAACAAGGACAGGGCTATGCAGCAGTATAAGGTATCGAAAAGCAGTAACATGCTATACTACTCTAATGCAAGCAGTATAGAAAGTGGCGATATCTGGTGATCAGGGGGCTTGCTTGGTTGCTTTCGGACAAGGAGAATTAAATCGGTGGCGTAAGTCGACCACAGAATAACGCGGTCTCGGAGTCTATCGGAAAGAATGTGGAGGAACACAATAAATATGAGCAATCAAATGTAACACAAAGCAAGGCAGCGGCATCACGTTGTGCTAGGGTGACCTAACGTAGGTTAAGCGATGGCGAAGAAACATCAGGAAAGTTTTCCGGTTAGACGTCTGTCGAGACGATTGAACGGAGAGGAAAGTTGCAGGTTCGATAGGTTAGGGGTGTGTGGCGGACGAGCGGAATGCGTATCCGGATTGTCTCAAATCGTTACGAGCAACTTTCATGTACAAAGTTTTCCATCCGAGTTCACGGATTATTTTATACTAATTTTTAAGTTTTAAATCAATTTGGAATTAACAAATTTTAATTAATTAGAAAAGGTAATTGGGTCGGCGTGACATCGGCATGATGTCAGCGGGACCTGAGTTGACTAGGTCAAACCTAGCACGTGGGGCCAACCGTCATAGACTCGAGTTAATTAAACAAGGTTAATTAGTTTAACTAAGTGATCGGAGTTAATTAAACTTAATTAATTAAGTTAATTAATTTAGTTAATTATTTATTTAATTAATTAATTATTATTATTATTATTATTATTATTTTCCTTTTTCTTTTCGTTTTTGTTACAGGGTTGGGCCCCATGTCAATGTTGAGGGCCATGGAGTTCGAGCTTGATGAAGCGCGGGCGCCATGACCGTTAGGCCTTGAATCTTGGGAGCACCAGCGCGTCTTGGCAGCCCTCGTGGGGCGAACCGTGGCGTCGGGCTGAGCCGAGAGGAGAAGCTCGCGTGCCGTGCTCATGGGCCCGTGAATATCGAGCGATCCGCGCCTCTGGGAGGCAGCCAATGACAGCAGCTGGTGGCGCCCGCCAGTCTGGTGGTGAAACTACTTGGCTGTGGTCAGACAATGTGGCGACCAGTGATGGCGGGAAGACGTCGCGAGGAGGTTGGTCGCCTGGTCAGACGCAGGGAGGGGAGAGGAGGCGCGTGCTCACGTTGGCCCGTGAGAAAGAGCGATTAGGCGCGGTGTGGCGCCCTCGATTCAATCGTACACTAATCATACGCAAATGTATGCGATCAAGATCAAACTCACAGGAAGATATCACAACACAACTCTACAAATAAAATAAGTCATACAAGCATCATAATACAAGCCGAGGGCCTCGAGGCTCGAATACAAGTGCTCGATCATAGGCGAGTCGTGGAAGCAACAATATCTGATACGAGACATAAGTTAAACAAGGTGCCATGAGATGGCTAGCACAATGGGATACAAATCGAAAGAGGCGGGCCTCACGCACAGGATCCTCCTAGGTCACTCACAGTGCGTCGTCGGGCTGCCTGCGTAGTAGTAAGCGCCTCGAGTAGTAGTCGTCATGGCGGTGGCGTCGCTCTGGGCTCCATCGTCGATTGCAGCAATCGAGTAGAGATAGGGAAAAGGGAACAAGGCCACCGTGAGTACTCATCAAAGTACTATAAGCGGAGCTACACTACATATGCATGGATATATGTGCAAAGGCCATATCGGTGGTGAGCTGCAGAATGCCGAATAAGAGGGGATAGCTAGTCTTACTTGAAGACTAAACACGGACTGTCTTGCAGAAGAGAAGAGGACAATGAAGTCCTCCAGTAACATCATATAGCAATAATCCTACAGGCAATCTGCTCATAACCACAGCGAAGGCGACCACGGTTATGTCGGCACTTGGAAGGTGTGTTTTATCAAGTATCCGGTTCTAGTTGTCATAAGCTCAAGGTACAACTCCAAGTCGTCCTGTTACCGAAGATCACGGCTATCGAATAGATTAACTTCCTGAGGGTGCACCATCTTACCCGACCGCTTGATCATTTGGCGGACACACTTTCACGGTCATGCGGCCGCGTAAGATCAACACGTCGCAGCCCCACCTAAACTGTAGAGAGGCCAACCGCGGTCTAAACCTAAGCGCAGTGCAGGCCCATCGCCACGAGCACACACCGCGTTCGCGTCTGTGGCGGAGCAGACCTAGCCCGCGAGCGTTCAGTCCAATCCGTGGCGCCTCGTCGTCCGGCGTCTGAAGTGCCGGTGATACCACGGCGGGATACCCATAACTACTCCGCGTAGATGGTTAGTGCGTATAAGCTCGTAGCCAACCAGATCAAATACCAAGACCTCGTTAAGCGTGTTAAATGTGCATGAAGCGAGCAAGGAGCCACCTCTCTCTAAGCGGTCTCAACCTGCCACAGCCGCTCCATACAAGATCCACTCATGGGTGCTCCATCGGCCGACCGACTTTAGTCTCACATGTATCATGTATAAGTATATAGTATATACCGTGATCAACTCCAGTGATCACGGCCCGATAATATTACGGCGAACGAGACAAGTATGTAGGGCCACGAGATGAAAGTACTAGCATCCTACTAAGCATATAGGATTGCGGTAAAATAACTTGAAGTTACAAGAGCGAGGCTATGCAGCGGTATAGGAGTATCAAAGATAACATGCTATGCTACTCTAATGCAAGCGGTGTAGATAAGAGTAAGCGATATCTGGTGATCAAGGGGGCTTGCTGGTTGCTCTGGCAAGAGAGAATTCGTCAACACGTAGTCGAGCTGTCCAGGCTATGACGTCGGTCTCGTAGTCTCTGGGAGAAGAGGGAAAAACAATGAATACAAGTAAGAGATGCATAGCGATGCATGACATGTCAAGCGATGCTAAGCGTGCCCTAACGTGGTATGAGAGTGCTTGGTTAGGGGAAAACATCAGGGAAGTTTTCCGGTTCGACGATGTCAGACGGATGAACGGAGGAAAGTTTGCAGTTCGATAGGTTAGGGGTGTGGTGGGACGAGCGGTGCGTATCGGATTCGTCTCGTCGTTACGAGCAACTTTCATGTTGAAAATATTTTAATCCGGATTCGGTTAAAAGATATGATTTTAAAAGATTTTATTAATTTACGGAATTTTATTAATTATTTAATTAATTTCGAAAATGCATTTATGACATCGACATGATGTCATCTTGGCGTCATCGATCAACAGGGTTGGTGAGTCAACCTGACAGTTGGGTCCGCATGTCATTCACTAATGACTAATTAACCTAATCGAGTTTAATTAACATTACTTAATTAAGTTAATTAATGATTAGGGTTAATTAATCAAAATCAATTAGATTAATTAATTACAATTAATTAATTAATTATTATTTATTAATTAGTTTAATTCATTTTCATTTAATTTTATTTGTTTTAATTAAAAGCGTTCCTTTTGGTGGAAGTGGGCCCCTCATGTAGCCAAGGCCTATCGGGCATCAGGTATCGCAGGCGATGCCGAACTTGATTAAGCGATCCAGTAGCGATCGGGAGAGCGATCAGGCGCCGAGGCCCTGAGGCAGCCTTGGCCAGGCCTGTGTGACCCGGCGGCCCAGCCTGGCGGGCAACGGAGGTGAGGTCGGCCGGTGGCAGCGCCGTCTTGAGGAAGAGGCAGTGAGGCGGGGCGCGATAGAGCGCGGAGATGCTCGTGACGGAGGAAGGAAGAGGCCATGCGGTGGCCGGGCAGTCGAGGCCTCGAGCAGCCAGATCCGTGAGGGAAGAGAGCAGGGGGAGTTGGTCTTGGCCTTGGTAGCCGAGCAGACAGAGCCTGTCGAAGAGGAGAGGCCGGGGGTCGTCACAGTGCCGAACCCGTCGTCGTCGAGAGGAAGAACAGGGTGGGGCGTGCTCCGCCGTTGCAGAATCTAAGTGATGAGCTTCAGTGGAAGCGAGATATCCCGTGACGGTCGGTAGCCTTGGCCGGCAAGCGCTCGGCGGTTGGCGAGGAGGAGGAGAGGTTGAGACGCGGTGGCGGGGCCTTCGGCGGTGAGGCGGCGGAGGTGGCTCGGTCGGTGGCTCTCCGCCCGATCCAATCGGCGAGGAGAGGGAGGCGAGGGGGTGCGTGGGGAGAATGGGGGCGGCTAGGGTTTGCAGCGGGGTGGGGAGGGTTATCTGGCGGGGGGCGGGCGATGGGCGGCCCGGGGAAGGGGAATGGGCGGGAGGGGCCGGTGGGGAGGCCGGTGGGCAGTGTTTCCCTCCCATTTTATTTTTTTTCTTTTATTATTTTCCTTTTCTGTTTTATTTTATTTAAAATACTACGGCATTTTACAAAATTAGTACACCCACCAATATTAGGCTAGCTATTTTTAGACAACCCCGAACATTTTAGAATTTGTTTGAAAACTTTTTATACGTTTGTTTTAGTTTGATTTTTTTTGTTTTAGGGGCCAATTAGGAATCAGCGAAGGTTAATTAACATGTAGGGGGTGATTCATTTGCCTAATCATAGAGGCGTTACAAATCTCCTCCACTACAAAAATCTCGTCCGAGATTTAGGAGGTAGAAAGGAAAAGTCTGGGATATTCATCCCGTGAGGCGATCCTCGCGTTCCCGGTGGCTTCGTCTTGAGTGATTGGACCACTTGGACTTTGAGAACTTGATAAGCCTTCGGCGTGTGCGGCGTTCGGCTTAGTCGAGAAATGCGGACGGGATGCTCTTTATAGGAGAGGTCTGTTGCAATTCGAGCACCTCATGGTCCCTACTCGGATTGGGTCCTTGAAGCAGCGTCCGGAGTTGGGACCGTGGAACACATCGTGAACTGAGAAGGTTGACGCAGGCTCCGATTGATAAGCCACTTTTCCGCCTTTCGAGAATAGTGAAAGAGGCCAATATAGCGAGCTAACTTGCCCTTGATCCGAAGCGGTGAAGCACCCTTCATTGGTGTATGCGTGAAGATAAGCCTTTTAGAGGTTGATAGACCATGTCTTTGTGATAGCGGTCATAATTACTCTTTTATGTTGCTGGCGGTCTTGAGATTCTCGCGAATATCGTCGGACTTGTTCTTGGCATGTTGGATAATCTCCGGACGAAGAGTGGGCGTTCCCAGTTTCGGCCAGTTCGAGGAGGGTTCGACACTTTCATCCATATAACACTTGAAGGGGCCATCTTGGACTAAGCAGATAGCTATTATTATAAGAGAACTCAAAGCACTCGGGAGATTCCTCCCATTTCTTGCGAATGAGGCGACACAAGCTCGAAGCATGTCTTGAGAATTTGGTTGACACGTTCAACTTGCCCTTGAGACTACGGATGAAATGCGATCTTGAAAGATAAATGAGTCCCCATAGCTTCTTGAAAACTTGCAGAATCTTGAAGTGAATAAGCTGCCACGGTCGAGCGATAACGGTGGAATACTTGGTGAAGTGAAACAATTCTGGACATATAGGCGTTGCCAGCTGGCTAGCGGTGATCGTTTCTTTGTGCGCCGGAAAATGTGCAACTTTAGAAAGCGGTGAATAGCGACAAGAATAGCATCATTACCTTCTGCGATTTAGGAAATCCGGTGGCGAAGTCCATTTCAACATGGTCCCATTTCCATTCGGGAATAGAGATAGGTTGCGAGTTCAGGCGGGCCTTTCATGTTACGCTTTGATCTGTTAATGACGTCACACTTTCGGCACATAGCGAGCAATGTCACCTTCATATTAGACCACGGAATCTCTGCGAATGTCTTGATACATCTTTATCTTTGCCGGGATGGATACATAGAGGCGTATCATGAGCTTCTTGCATAACCTTCGAGTCATATTCAGATTTTCCTTCTTACGGCACCACTAGGGCGGCCTTTGAAGTACAAAGGCGCCATCATCAACAATAGTGAAGGATGAGGTTTTCCTTTCACGATGTCTTGTTTAAGCTTGTAGACTTGAGTCAAATCCACGCATTGTCTTTATAGTGCCCACGAGATCGGGTTCAACGACTAGGGTATAGAGGGAACCTGAGGGAACAACGGAGATTCATCTTTGGAACTCCGGAGGAGGGAGCAGTGCACCGGAGGAACAATATGGAGGTTCACTTTCTGAATTCTTCAACAAGTGGGGCTGAACTTGTGAACTGAAGGTGGTTGCGGTAAGACTTGCGGCTCAAGGCATCAACCATTACATTAGCCTTGCTGGCGTATAGGAAATACCCAATCAAAATCATAGCAGTCTCCATCCATCTCTGGCGGAGGAGGTCTGGTGAGTAAAAAGCGAATGCCGGACTTTGGTGGTCGGTGTAGATCTACATAGCGATTACGAGAAGGTAATGTCGCCACTTTGCTTTAAGCGCATGAATAATGACAAGTTGAGGTCGTGAACGGGTAGTTCTCCTCGTGAGGCATAGTGTCGAGAGGCATAAGCAACTACTGCGCTCTTGCATTAGGACACCGCCTAATCCTTGGCGAAGCGTCGCGATAAATGAAGTCCTTCTTAGTATCGGAGGAGCTAGCACGGGGCGAAGTCAACTTGTCTTTGAGTGCTGAAACTTTCGACACTTATCATCCATTGGAACTTGGCGCCCTTATACAGCAGGTTAGTCGGAGGCTGGCAATCTTGGAGAAGTTCTCGTGAATCGGCAATAGTGGCGAGCCGAAAACCGACTTATGCGTTCTTGGAGGAGTCAATCGAGAATAGCCTGAACTCTTTCGGGGTTGGGCAATACCATCTTTAGAAATGACATGCCAAGATAGGTTACTTGAGGCGAATTCACACTTGGAGAACTTGGCATAGAGTTGATGCTCTCGTAGCTTTCCGGCACAAGGCGAAGATGTTCAACATGTTCTTCTTCATTCTTGGAATAGATCGGGATATCATCCGGATAAACCACGCGAACTTGTCGAGGTAATCCATGAATATATAGTTCATCGAGGCGAGAGAAGGTGGCTGGAGCATTGGTTAAGCCGAAAGACATGATGGTGTACTCGTATGAACCATAACGAGTCACAAATGCGGTCTTGGGGATATCCTCCTCACGAACACGGATCTGGTGGTAACCCAACCTCAAGTCGAGTTTGAGAACAGCGCGAACCACCAGTTGATCATAAAGATCATTGATCCGAGAAGGATACTTATTACGAATGGTAGCTTGATTTATGGGGGTGAGTCTTGGACCAATCGGTTTGTCCCATCCTTCTTCTTAACAAAGAGAGAGGTGCTCCCCAAGGTGAGCAACTTGGGCGAATGAAGCCGCTTTGAAGAGATTTGTCGATTTCCTCCTTTAGCTCAAGGAGTTCATCGGCGGCATCTTGTAGGGGGCAGCTATAGGAGTGGTGCTGGTTTCAAGTCGATGGCGAATTCGACAGCTCTAGCGAGGGAATCCTGGGTTCTTGGGAAGGCGTCTTGGAAATCATAAGCGACAGGAATGTTTTCAATTCCCTCGAGGGTGCGGCGTTCAATGCATTCAATGCATAGAGCCTTGCCTCGGCATCTTGAACAGAACGAGCATTGTAACTTCGATTTCATCGGAAGGTGTGCGAGATGGGCCGGTCTTAGTGGGCATAAGCGATTGGCCGTATCGCTTTCAACAATCCATCCCCAAAATGAGGTCGATGTTAGGCGTCTTGAGGATGGGGAGCATAGAATTCCAACCCTTGATTTCCACAGGGGCGTCGGCGCCAACCATGGAGGTTTGACATTGTCCCAATGGGGTTTTACCACTACCGAAGAGTTCATCTCTTCACATAACGTCGTGCTTGTATGCAAAGTCTTGGACATGAATGAATCGATGCTCTGAATCGAATAAAAGCAGATCTGATCTTGAATTTATGAGAGTGTACCCATCGATGTGGCTGGTCTTGAGCCGTTCGAGATCAGCGTGGTTGTGAGCTTGCCCATAAGACTTGCCGGTGTTGTTGCGGTTACGGTGTTTCCACGGCCAGTTCTTGGAAGGGCGATTGATTACGGTTGCATTCTCTATGCAGTGCCACGGCTGTCCTTTTGAAGCATAAGCCATTATTGGGAGTGGGAGCAGGGAGCTTGGGGTGGTGGAGCTGGAAGCTTGGTACTTAGTTGTGGGGGCGAGGTTATATAGTTCTGCTTTGAAGCAGGTGCATTAGGCTGGTATGCTGTTGAATCCATATCTTGCGCCTGCGAGGCGGGCGAAGATGAGCCGTGTCGCAGTTCGCTGTTAGACTCTGGTATTCCTGCGGACCAGTTCGACATTGATAGCTTTGTTCACCAAGGTGGCGAAATCAGCAAAGTCGTGCACTAAGTGCGAGCTTGATGTCGACTTGAAGGCGTCGGAACTTCTCTTGTCTGCGTGCATCGGTTGCAATATCCTCTTGACATAGCGAGACAAGTCCAGAACTCTTGATAAACTATGATCTTGTTGCCTTGGGTGAGTTCGGAATCACGCTTCTTCGGTCCATGACCCCTTGAGGATGAAGCGAGACGCAGGCAACACGGAAGTCGGCGGTGATGAGTGTTCAAGCGGCGATGCGCGGTGGCTGTCCCACCATTGAGCTGCGGGTCCCGGGGAAGAAGGAAGCAAAAGTGACATAGCTGGCGGGGCTACATCAGCGACTCCATCTCATAGGTGATGTCAGGCAGTCATCGCATCCGATGGCTGAGTTGAGCTGCGGTACCTGTTTGAGGTTCGGTATGAAATCCTGCGAGAGTTGTCCCGTTTGGGTCTTTGGTGCATATTGAGGCGAGGCGAGCCATCATATTCTCCATGGTGGCGATTCATCTCGAGCTGTTGGATCATACCAGCCATGTACTCGGCGGTGGTGGGAAGTTGGCACCACGACCACGACCTCTGGCCTAACCATCCTGCTATTATATAACGAGGTAGTTCACATTTGAGAAATAAGCAAGAGACAGGAATCATTCATGATGAAACATGCATAATGAAAGCAACATGATGGGAACTACATAGTAGTTGGCATATCTTACAAAGGAATCATGCATAGAGTTCGATACATAGAGTCGATTACATAGACTACTACATCATAGTAGCTGCAGGCTCATGGCGAATACATCAAATACTAACAAGCAAGTCTACATCAGGTCCACAGATGCTGCGGAGGTAGCTGTAGCAAAGGCTGATAGTCTGCGGCGGTGGATAGTCCTCCGTCGGTGACAGGGGCAGCGGATACTCAGGTGCTGAATCCGGCGTCGAGGTGGCAGAAAGGACCAAGTGGGAGTAGCCTCCCGTCGGCCAACCAACTCACAGGGCATCACGGTCTGGCGGTGGATCGCGAGCGGCAGCTCTCGGATCGGACAAAGGGGTGCATCAGCGTCGAAACGCAGTAGAGTCTTGTGGGTGATGTACAACTTCGTGGCGAAAGAGCCGGTTAGCTCGATCAGCCCATCGGCATGCGAGAACAAAGTTACGATGGTGGAAGGGCTCTCTGGTAACGATGGTGTAGGCAGCGGTGTAGTAACCCTCCTCACCAACATCGGGCGCGATAGCAATGTGCACGGGGAGGTGTCAACTCTCGATACTCTGCGAAGGCGTGTCGAGCAGCATAAACGACATCGTGGACTGCCATATCGATAGTCACTCCAACACCATGTGCGGTGTGCGGCGATGATGGACTCGTACTCCAGAGTAGAGGTGGGCGATGGCGATGCTGCTCCTGGTTATAGTCACGGTACTCCTCAGGCGGTGTACTCGGGTGCGGCGATAACCGGATAGGTCATCATCTCGGCTAGCACGCGAGGTGATCCCGAGCACCAATGGCCGTCGTGTGGCGCCACGACCTGCCTCGTGGGTTCCATCTGAAAACAAAGGCGTTTCAAAGTCAAATGGCGGTTGGAAATTGTTCAAATACAATTCCAAAAACAACTAAGGCTATATCCATCTTGGGGGTGAATCGGTCACGGGATCCTAGTGATAGTTAGTAAAATCGTTTAACTTGAGTAGAAGAAGTCGAGTCGAGAGTAAAGGTCGGGTAAAAGATCCTAATACCACCCGATGGCGGCGTGGGCCGTAAAGCACACAACCAAGTTAGTAAGTTTTGCAATGTCTAGACTGACTTGGCCAAGGAGTGGAAGGGGATTCCTGAGCGATCGGCTCGATACCAACTTGTGGCGCCCTCGATTCAATCGTACACTAATCATGCATAAATGTATGCGATCAAGATCAAGACTCACGGGAAGATATCACAACACAACTCTACAAATAAAATAAGTCATACAAGCATCATAATACAAGCGGGGGCCTCGAGGCTCGAATACAAGTGCTCGATCATAGGCAGTCGTGGAAGCAACAATATCTGAGTCAGACATAAGTTAAACAAGGTGCCATAAGATGGCTAGCAAAGCTGAGGATCAGATCGAAGAGGAGCGGGCCTCTGCAGGATCCTCCTAGGTCACTCCACAGTGCGTCAAATGTGGGCTGCACGTAGTAGTAGGCGCCTCGAGTAGTAGTCGTCATAGGCGTGGCGTCAGCTCCTGGCTCCATCGTCGATTGCAGCAATCGAGTAGAGATAGGGAAAAGGAACAAGGCAACCGTGAGTACTCATCAAAGTACTGCAAGCAAGGAGCTACACTACATATGCATGGATATATGTGCAAAGGCCATATCGGTGGGTGAACTGCAGAATGCGAGAATAAGAGGGGATAGCTAGTCTTACGAAGACTAAACGGACACATCTTGCCTGCAGACAGAAGAGGACAACGGAAGTCCTCCAAGTAACATCATATAGCAATAATCCTACCGGCAATCCCACTGCTCATAACCTGGCGAGGCGACCACGGTTATCAGGCACTTGGAAGGTGTGTTTTATCAAGTATCCGGTTCTAGTTGTCATAAGCTCAAGGTACAACTCCAAGCGTCCATTACCGAAGATCACGGCTATCCGAATAGATTAACTTCCTGCGAGGGTGCACCATCTTACCCGTACGCAGTCCCATTTGGCGGACACACTTTCACAGGTCATGCCCGGCGTAAGATCAACACGTCGCAGCCCACCTAGGCACAAGGAGAGCCAACACGCGGTCTAAACCTAAGCGCGCAGGGTGCAGGCCCCATACGACACACCTGCGTTGCGTCTGTGACGAGCGAGACCCTAGCCATCAGGCGTTCGGTCCAATCCGGCGGCGCGCTCCGTCGTGACGTCTGAAGTGCCGGTGATACCACGGCGGGATACCCATAACTACTCCAGCGTAGATGGTTAGTGCGTATAAGCTCGTGCCAACCATCAAATACCAAGACCTCGTTAAGCGTGTTAAGTAACATGAGCGAGCCCGAGCGAGCCAGGCCCACCTCTCTCTCTAGCGGTCTCAACCTGCCTGTCGCTCCGCCACAAAGATCCACTCATGGTGCTCCATCGGCCGACGACTTTAGTCTCACATGTATCATGTATAAGTATATAGTATATACCGTGATCAACTCCGAGTGATCACGGCCCGATAATATGTAGCGACAGACAAGTATGTAGGGCCTGAGATGAATACTAGCATCCTATACTAAGCATATAGGATTGCGGTAAAAGTAACAACGAAGTTACAAGGGCGGGCTATCAGCGGTATAGGAGTATCAAAGCGATAACATGCTATGCTACTCTAATGCAAGCGGTGTAGATAAAGTAAGCGATATCTGGTGATCAAGGGGGCTTGCTGGTTGCTCTGGCAAGAGAGAGGTCGTCAACACGTGGTCGAGCGGCAGTCGGCGTCGGTCTCGTAGTCTACGGAGACCGGAACATACATTGTCGAATATAGTCGTCCAATATATCAATCTTTATCTATCGACCATTTAGAGACTCCTCGTCATGTCCGTGATCATATCCGGGACTCTGAACTTCCTTCGGTACATCAAAACACATAAACTCATAATACCGATCGTCATCGAACGTTAAGTGTGCGGACCCTACGGGTTTGAGAACTATGCAGAAATGATCGAGACACATTTCCGGTCAATAAGAAATAGCGGAACCTGGATGTTCATATTGGCTCCCACATATTCTACCAAGATATTTATCGGTCAAACCGCAAAGCAACATACGTTGTTCCCTTTGTCATCGGTATGTTACTTGCCCGAGATTCGATCGTCGGTATTTCAATACCTAGTTCAATCTCGTTACTGGCAAGTATCTTTACTCGTTCCGTAATGCATCATCCCGCAACTAACTCATTAGTCACATATTGCTTGCAAGGCTTATATTGATGTGCATTACCGAGAGGGCCCAGAGATACCTCTTTGACAATCGGAGTGACAAATCCTAATCTCGATCTATGCCAACTCAACAAACACCATCGGAGACACCTGTAGAGCACCTTTATAATCACCCAATTACGTTGTGACGTTTGGTAGCACACTAAGTGTTCCTCCGGTATTCGGGAGTTGCATAATCTCATAGTGATAGGAACATGTATAAGTCATGAAGAAAGCAATAGCAAATAAACTAAACGATCAAGTGCTAAGCTAACGGAATGGGTCAAGTCAATCACATAATTCTTTAATGATGTGATCTCGTTAATCAAATGAAAACTCATGTCTATGGCTAGGAAACTTAACCATGTTTGATTCAACGAGCTAGTCAAGTAGAGGCATACTAGTGACACTCTGTTTGTCTATGTATTCACACATGTACTAAGTTTCCGGTTAATACAATTCTAGCATGAATAATAAACATTTATCATGATATAAGGAAATATAAATAACAACTTTATTATTGCCTCTAGGGCATATTTCCTTCAGTCTCCCACTTGCACCAGAGTCAATAATCTGGATTACACAGTATGATTCTAACACCCATGGAGTCTTGGTGCTGATCATGTCTTGCTCGTGAGAGAGGCTTAGTCAACGGGTCTACAACATTCAGATCCGTATGTATCTTGCAAATCTCTATGTCTCCCTCCTTGACTTGATCACGGATGGAATTTAAGCGCCTCTTGATGTGCTTGGTTCTCTTGTGGAATCTGGATTCCTTTGCCAAGGCAATTGCACCAGTATTGTCACAAAAGATTTTCATTGGACCCGATGCACTAGGTATGACATCTAGATCGGATATGAACTCCTTTATTTGCTGCTTCCGAAGCAACTATGTACTCCACTTCACACGTAGATCCTGCCATGATGCTTTGCTTAGAACTACACCAACCGACAGCTCCACCGTTCAATATAAATACGTATCCAGTTTGTGACTTAGAGTCATCCGGATCAGTGTCAAAGCTTGCATCGAAGTAACCATTTATGATGAGCTCTTTGTCACCTCCATAAACGAGAAACATATCCTTAGTCCTTTTCAGGTATTTTAGGATATTCTTGACCGTTGTCCATGATCCACTCTGGATTACTTTGGTACCTCCTGCTAAACTAATAGCAAGGCACACATCAGTCCAGTACACAACATTGCATACATGATAGAGCCTATGGCTGAAGCATAGGGAACAACTTTCATTTTCTCTCTATCTTCTGCAGTGGTCCGGCATTGAGTCTGACTCAACTTCACACCTTGTAACACAGGGAAGAACCCTTTCTTTGCTTGATCCATTTTGAACTTCTTCAAAACTTTATCAAGGTATGTGCTTTGTGAAAGTCAATTAAGCGTCTTGATCTATCTCTATAGATCTTGATGCCCAATATAGAAGCAGCTTTATCAAGTCTTTCATTGAAAACTCTTGTTCAACTATCCTTTTATCTATCCGAAATTCTATATCATTTCCATCAATAATATGTCATCCACATATAATATTATAAATGCTCTGAGCTCCCACTCACTTTTCTTGTAAATCAAAGCTTCTCCAAAAGTTTGTATAAAACCATATGCTTTGATCACACTATCAAAACGTTTATTCCAACTCGAGATGCTTGCACCAGTCCATAAATGGATCGCCGGAGCTTGCACACTTTGTTAGCATCCTTTGGATTGATAAAACCTTTGGGTTGCATCATATACAACTCTTCCTCTAGAAATCCATTCAGAATGCAGTCTTGGCGCCCCGATTTAATCGTACACTAATCATGCACGCAAATGTATGCGATCAAGATCGAGGACTCACGGAAGATATCACAACACAACTCTACAAATAAAATAAGTCATACAAGCATCATAATACAAGCCGGGGGCCTCGAGGGCTCGAATACAAGTGCTCGATCATAGACGAGTCAGCGGAAGCAACAATATCTGAGTCTGAGACATAAGTTAAACAAGTTGCCATAAGATGGCTAGCACAAAGCGGGATCTGGTCGAAGAGGAACAGGCCTCCGCGCAGGATCCTCCTAGGTTACTCTGGTAGTCGTCGTCGTGAGCTGCACGTAGTAGTAGGCACCTCCAGTAGTAGTCGTCATCGGCGGTGGCGTCGCTCCTGGGCTCCATCGTGCAGTTGCAGCAATCGGGTAAAGAAAGGGGAAAAGGGGAACAAGGCAACCGTGAGTACTCATCCAAAGTACTGCAAGCAAGGAGCTACACTACATATGCATGGATATATGTGTAAAGGGCCATATAAGTGGACCGAATCTGCGAGAAAGCGAGAATAAGAGGGGATAGCTAGTCTTAACGAAGACTACGCTCGGACACTGTCTTGCAACAGGTGGGAGGGACAATCTGAAGTCCTCAAGCAGCATCACATAGCAATAATCCTACCGGCGATCCCTGCTCATATCCTGAGCGAGAGCGACCACCGTTATATCGGCACTTGGAAGGGTGTGTTTTATCAAGTATCCGGTTCTAGTTGTCATAAGCTCAAGGTACAACTCCAAGTCGTCCTGCTATC
The DNA here is from genome assembly GCA_021605205.1 of Aegilops longissima. Lineage (NCBI taxonomy): Eukaryota > Viridiplantae > Streptophyta > Magnoliopsida > Poales > Poaceae > Aegilops > Aegilops longissima. The sequence goes on from CM038682.1 coordinate 353,630,054, forward strand.
AAGATCACGGCTATCCGAATAGATTAATTTCCTGCGGTGCACCATCTTACCCAAAGCGCTTGATCCCATTTGGCGGACACACTTTCTGGGTCATGCCCGACCGCGGAAGATCAACACGTCGCAGCCCCACCTAGGCACAACAGAGGCCAGACGCGGTCTAAACCTAAGCGCGCAGTGCAGGCCCATCGCCTCGAGCACACACTTGCGTTGCGGCGGCCGAAGCGACCTAGCCTAACAGGCGTTCGGTCCAATCCGGCAGCGCCGCTCCGTCGGCCGACGTCTGAAGTGCTTGGTGATACCACGGCGCGGGATACCCATAACTACTCCGCGTAGATGGTTAGTGCGTATAAGCTCGTAGCCAACCCAGATCAAATACCAAGACCTCGTTAAGCGTGTTAAGTAACCTCGAGCGCCGAGCAGGGCAGGCCCACCTCTCTCCTAGGCGGTCTCAACCTGCCTGTCGCTCCGCCACAAAGTAACAATCGGGGCCGTGGGAACCTGGCCCACCTCTACGGGATGGAGCCACCGTCCTTTCAGCCCCATCTCCGAGCAGTACCACGAGTAATGTAATAGTGTACGATATATAGTATATACCCGAGATCACCTCCCGAGTGATCACGGCCCGATAGTATAGCACGGCAGACGGACAAGGATGTAGGGCCACAGATGAAAGTACTAGCATCCTATACTAAGCAGTAGGATAGCAGGTAAAGATAACAACAGTAGTAACAAGGACAGGCTATGCAGCAGTATAGGAGTATCTGAAAACAGTAACATGCTATACTACTCTAATGCAAGCAGTATAGAGAAGAGTAGGCGATATCTGGTGATCAAGGGGGCTTGCTTGGTTGCTCGGACAAGGAGGGGTCGTCGGTGGCGTAATCGACCACAGGGGCATCGACATCGGTCTCGAGTCTATCGGAAAGGAGTAACGGAGGAACACAATAAATAACGAGCAATCAAATGTAACACAAAGCAAGACGCGCAATACGTTGTGCTAGGGGTGACCTAACGTAGGGTTAAGCGATCTTGGCGAAGAAACATCAGGAAAGTTTTCCGGTTCGGACGTCTGTCGAGACGGTTGAACGGAGAGGAAAGTTTGCAGGTTCGATAGGTTAGGGGTGTGTGGCGGACGAGCGGAATGCGTATCCGGATTCGTCTCGTCGTTCTGAGCAACTTTCATGTACAAAGTTTTTCCATCCGAGTTACGGATTATTTTATACTAATTTTAAAGTTTTAAATCAATTTGGAATTAACAAATTTTAATTAATTAGAAAAGGTAATTATTGGGTCAGCGTGACATCGGCATGATGTCGGCGGGACTCTGAGTTGACTAGGTCAAACCTAGCACGTGGGGCCCAACCGTCATAGACTCGAGTTAATTAAACAAGGTTAATTAGTTTAACTAAGTGATCAGGTTAATTAAACTTAATTAATTAAGTTAATTAATTTAGTTAATTATTTATTTAATTAATTAATTATTATTATTATTATTATTATTATTTTCCTTTTTCTTTTCGTTTTTGTTCTGGGGTTAGGCCCCACATGTCAATGGCCCCAGGGGGCCTAGCGGGTTCGGGCGCTTAGCGGGCGTGGGCGTAGAGCGCAGGCGCACAGCCCGTTTGGGCGCTACTTGAGATCTTGAGGCACGGCAAGGCGCCGATGTCTTGGCAGCCCTCGTGGCGAAGACCGTGTGGCGGCGTCCGAGGCGGAGCCGAGGAGGAGGGGGGCCGTGCCGTGGCCTCGCATGGGGCGGCGGCGTGACGCCGCATCGAGCGCGATCGCGCTCTGGAGCCGCCACACAAGCGGCAGCTCGGCGAAGCGCCCGCCGTGCGGTGGTGAAGCAACGCACCAGCGGGTCGGTGTGGGCGAGCATCGGGCGTGGCCCGGACGTCTGAGGGAGGTTGGTCGAAATCGGGCACAGGGAGGGGAGAGGAGGCGCGTGCTCACGTTGGCCGTGGGGAAAGGCGATGGGGCGCGGTGTGGCGCCCTCGATTCAATCGTACACTAATCATGCACGCAAATGTATGCGATCAAGATCAAGAACTCACGGAAGATATCACAACACAACTCTACAAATAAAATAAGTCATACAAGCATCATAATACAAGCCGGGGGCCTCGAGGGCTCGAATACAAGTGCTCGATCATAGGCGAGTCGTGGAAGCAACAATATCTGAGTACGAGACATAAGTTAAACAAGGTGCCATGAGATGGCTAGCACAAACTGGGATACAAATCGAAGAGGAGCAGGCCTCCCGCACAGGATCCTCCTAGGTCACTCTGAGTAAATCGTCGTGGGCTGCACGTAGTAGTAGGCGCCTCGAGTAGTAGTCGCCGTGGCGGCGGCGTCGCTCTGGGCTCCATCGTCTGATTGCAGCAATCGAGTAGAGATAGGGAAAAGGGGAACAAGGCCACCGTGAGTACTCATCAAAGTACTACGCAAGCAAGGAGCTACACTACATATGCATGGATATATGTGCAAAGGCCATATCGATGGGTGAGCTGCAGAATGCCGAAATAAGAGGGGATAGCTAGTCTTAACGAAGACTAAACTTCGGACACTGTCTTGCACGCAGAGAAGAGGACAGCGGAAGTCCTCAAGTAACATCATATAGCAATAATCCTACCCGCAATCCCTCGCTCATAACCACGAGCGAGAGCGACCACGGTTATATCGGCACTTGGAAGGTGTGTTTTATCAAGTATCCGGTTCTAGTTGTCATAAGCTCAAGGTACAACTCCAAGTCGTCCTGTTATCGAAGATCACGGCTATCCGAATAGATTAACTTCCTGCGGGGTGCACCATCTTACCCAAAGACGCTTGATCCCATTTGGCGGACACACTTTCTGGGTCATGCCCGCCGCGTAAGATCAACACGTCGCAGCCCCACCTAGGCTGTGAGAGAGGCCAACACGCGGTCTAAACCTAAGCGCGCAGTGCAGGCCCATCGCCTGACAGCACACTCAAGACGCGTTCGTCTCGTGCCGAAGCAGACCTAGCCAATGAAGCGTTCCAGTCCAATCCGGCGCGCGCCGCTCGTCCGACGTCTGAAGTGCCGGTGATACCACGGCGGGGATACCCATAACTACTCCCGCGTAGATGGTTAGTGCGTATAAGCTCGTAGCCAACCCAGATCAAATACCAAGACCTCGTTAAGCGTGTTAAGTAACATGAACGCCGAACAGGCAGGCCCACCTCTCTCTAAGCGGTCTCAACCTGCCTGTCGCTCCGCCACAAAGATCCACTCATGGTGCTCCATCGGCCGACCCGACTTTAGTCTCACATGTATCATGTACAAGTATATAGTATATACCGTGATCAACTCCCGAGTGATCACGGCCCGATAATATAGCACGACAGACGCACAAGTATGTAGGGCCACGAGATGAAAGTACTAGCATCCTATACTAAGCATATAGGATTGCGGTAAGGTAACAATGAAGTTACAAGGACAGGCTATGCGGCGGATAGGAGTATCAAAACAAGTAACATGCTATGCTACTCTAATGCAAGCAAGTGTAGATAAGAGTAAGCGATATCTGGTGATCAAGGGGGCTTGCTGGTTGCTCACGGCAAGAGAGAGGGTCGTCAACACCGTAGTCGAACTGCCCAGTGCAGCGTCGGTCTCGTAGTCTACTAGAGAGAAGAGGGGAAGAAACAATGAATACCAAGTAAGCAGATGCATAGCGATGCATGACATGTCAAGAAGCGATGCTAGGCGTGCCCTAACGTGGTATGAGGGTCTTGGTTTAGGGGAAAACATCAGGAAGTTTTCCGGTTCCTGACGTGTGTCGAGACGGATGAACCGGAGAGGAAAGTTTGCAGGTTCGATAGGTTAGGGGTGTGTGGTGGACGAGCGGACTGCGTATCCGGATTCGTCTCGTCGTTACGAGCAACTTTCATGTTGAAAATATTTTAATCCGGATTACGGTTAAAAGATATGATTTTAAAAGATTTTATTAATTTACGGAATTTTATTAATTATTTAATTAATTTCGAAAATGCATTTATGACATCGAGATGATGTCATCTTGGCGATCATCGATCAACAGGGTTGGTGAGTCAACCTGACAGTGGGTCCGCATGTCATTCACTAATGACTAATTAACCTAATCGATTTAATTAACATTACTTAATTAAGTTAATTAATGATTAGGGTTAATTAATTCAGAATCAATTAGATTAATTAATTACTTAATTAATTAATTAATTATTTATTTATTTAATTAGTTTAATTCATTTTCATTTTAATTTTATTTCTGTTTTAATTAAAAGCGTTCCTTTTTTGGTGGGGGTGGGCCCCTGTCATTAACCAAGGCCTATCGGGCATCTTGGTATCTGGCGATGCCCAACCCGATTAAGCGCGATCCAGGCCAGCGATCCAGGAGCGATCGAGGCGCCCGAGCCCGAGGGCCAGGCCGGCCGAGGCCCTGCACGACCGGCCCGGCCCAGCGCCGGGAGGCGGAGGTGTGGGTTCGCCGGTGGCAGCGCCGTCTTGAGAAGAGGGCTCGGTCGGGGGCGAGGGCGCGATAGGCGCCGGAGATGTCGCCGACGGAGGAAGGAAGGGGGGAGAGGCCATGCGGTGGCCGGGCGGTCAGAGGCCTCGAGCAGCCAGATCCGGCAGGGAAGGAGAGGAGCAGGGGGGGTTGGTCGTGGCCATGGTGGCGGCCGAGCCGCAGACGGGCCTGGCGTCGAAGAGGAGAGGGAGCCGGGGGTCGGTGCAGTGGCGGGCCGTCGTCGTCGAGGAGGAAGAGAGGGAACACAGGGTGGGGCGTGCTCACCGAGCGCAGCAGGTCTAAGCGGCGGGCTCAGTGGAGGCGGGATGTCCGTGAGAAGCGGTCGGGGCCTTGGCCGGGACGGGAGGGGCGGGCCGAGCATGGCGCGGCGGATGCCTTTGAGGCGACGGAGGAGGAGGAGCGCTCCGGCGGTTGGCGAGGAGGAGGAGAGGGTTCGGGGCAGCGGTGGGGCGGGGGGGCCGCCAGGCGAGGTGGGGCGGCGGAGGTGGCTCGGTCGGGTGGCTCTCCGCCCGATCAATCGAAGCGAGGAGAGGGAGAGAGGGGGTGCGTGGGGAGAATGGGGAGGCAGCTAGGGTTTGCAGCGGGTGGGGAGGGGTTATCTGGGGGCGGCTGGGCGATGGGCGGCCCGAGGGGAAAGGGAATGGGCGGGCGAGGGGCGGTGGGGGAGGGGGCAGGCTGGGCAGTGTTTTCCTCCTTTGTTTTATTTTGTTTTCTTTTATTATTTTTCCTTTTCTGTTTTATTTTATTTAAAATACTCGGCATTTTACAAAAATTAGTGCACCCCACCAATATTAGGTTAGCTATTTTAGACAACCCCAACATTTTAGAATTTGTTTTGAAACTTTTTATCGTTTGTTTTAGTTTTGATTTTTGTTTTAGGGCGGGTCCGAATCAGCGAGAGGTTAATTAACATAACCGGGTGATTCTTGTTCCCTAATCATCCGGGTGTTACAAATCTCCTCCACTACAAGAAATCTCGTCCGAGATTTAGGAGGTAGAAGGAAAGAGTCGCGGATATTCATCTCGTAGGCGATCCTCGCGTTCCCGGTGGCCGTCTTGAGTGATTCGACCATTTGGACCTTGAGAATTTGATCGCCTTCGGCGTGTGCGGCGTTCAGCTTGTCGAGAATGCGGACGGATGCTCTTTATAGGAGAGGTCTGTTGCAATTCGAGCACTTCATGGTCCTTTGCTCGGATTGGGTCCTTGAAGCAGCGTCGGAGTTGGGACACGTGGAACACATCGTGAACACGAGAAAGGTTCGACGGAAGCTCCAGTTGATAAGCCACTTTTCCGCCTTTCGAGAATAGTGAAAGGGCCAATATAGCGAGGAGCTAACGCCCTTGATCCGGCGGTGAGCACCCTTCATTGGTGTAGCGAAGATAGGCCTTTTCGCCAGTTGGTAGACCATGTCTTTGTGATAGCGGTCATAATTACTCTTTTGACGCGATGAGCGGTCTTGAGATTCTCGCGAATAATGCGGACTTGTTCTTGGCATGTTGGATAATATCCGGACGAAGAGTGGGCGTTCCCGCTTTCGACTAGTTCGGAGGGTTCGCACTTTCGTCCATATAACACTTGAAGGGGCCATCTTGAGACTAAGCTTGATAGCTATTATTATAAGAGAACTCAGCATACGGGAGAGATTCCTCCCATTTATTGCGAATGAGGCGACACAAGCTCGAAGCATGTCTTGAGAATTTGGTTGACACGCTCAACTTGCCCTTGAGATCATGGATGAAATGCGATCTTGAAAGATAAATGAGTCCCCATAGCTTCTTGAAAACTTGCCCGAATCTTGAAGTGAATAAGCTGCCACGGTCCGAACGATAACCAGTGGAATGCCGTGAAGTGAAACAATTACGGACATATAGGCGTTGCCGGTGGCTAGCGATGATCGTTTCTTTGACCGCGGAAAATGTGCAACTTTAGAAAGCGGTCAATGGCGACAAGAATAGCATCATTACCTTTCTGCGATTTGGGAAATCCGGTGGCGAAGTCCATTTCAACATGGTCCCATTTCCATTCAGGGATAGAGATAGGTTGCGAGTTCCAAAGAGGCCTTTGATGTTACTGCTTTGATCTGACGGCAAACGTCGCACTCGAAAACATAGCGAGCAATATCCTGCTTCATATTAGACCACGTAATCTCGGCGAATGTCTTGATACATATTTGTCTTGCCGGGATGGATACATAGAGGCGTATCATGAGCTTCTTGCATAACCTTCGAGTCATATTCAGGTTTTCCTTCTTACGGCACCACTAGGCGGCCTTTGAAGTACAAGGCGCCATCATCGGCAATAGTGAAGGATGAGGATTTCCTTTCACGATGTCTTGTTTAAGCTTGTAGACTTGAGTCAAATCCTGCATCGTCTTTATGGTGCCCACGAGATCGGGTTCAACAGCCGGGTATAAAGGAACCACAGGGAACAACACGGAGATTCATCTTTGGAACTCCGGAGGAGGGGAGCGAGTGCACCGGAGGAACAATATGGAGGTTCAGCTTTCTGAATTCTTCAACAAGTGGGGCTGAACTTGTGAACTGAAGGTGGTTGCATAAGACTTGCGGCTCAAGGCATCAACCATTACATTAGCCTTGCTCGGCGTATAGGAAATACCCAAATCAAAGTCTGCAACAGTCTCCATCCATCTCTGGCGACGGAGGTTCAGGTCTGGCCGAGTAAACAGATACTTCAGACTTTGGTGGTCGGTGTAGATCTCGCAGCGATTACGAGAAGGTAATGTCGCCACTTGCTTTAGCGCATGAATGACAGCAGCAAGTTCGAGGTCGTGAACTGGGTAGTTCTCCTCGTGAGGGCGCAACTGTCGAGAGGCATAAGCAACTACTTTGCGCTCTTGCATTAGGACACCGCCTAATCCTTGACGAGAAGCGTCGCGATAAATGACGAAGTCCTTCTTAGTATCGGGAGGAGCTAGCACCGGGCAGAAGTCAACTTGTCTTTGAGTGCTCGAAACTTTCGACACTTATCATCCATTGGAACTTGACGCCTTATGCAACAGGTTAGTCGAGGCTGGCAATCTTGGAGAAGTTCTCGGCGAATCGACGGCAATAGTGGCGAGACCGAGAAAACTTCGACTTATGCGTTCTTGGAGGAGTCAATCGAGAATAGCCTGAACTCTTTCGGGGTTGGCGGCAATACCATCTTTAGAAATGACATGCCCAAGATAGGTTACTTGGAAGCCGAATTCACACTTGGAGAACTTGGCATAGAGTTGATGCTCTCGTAGCTTTTCCAAAGACAAGGCGAAGATGTTCAACATGTTCTTCTTCATTCTTGGAATAGATCAGGATATCATCCGGATAAACCACGACGAACTTGTCGAGGTAATCCATGAATATATAGTTCATCGAAGCAGAGAAGGTGGCTGGAGCATTGGTTAAGCGAAAGACATGATGGTGTACTCGTATGAACCATAACGAGTCACAAATGCGGTCTTGGGGATATCCTCCTCACGAACACGGATCTGGTGGTAACCCAACCTCAAGTCGAGTTTGAGAACACCGATTTAACCAGCCAGTTGATCATAAAGATCATTGATCCGAGGAAGAGGATACTTATTCGAATGGTAGCTTGATTTATAGGGCGGTAGTCTTGGACCAATCGGTTTGTCCCATCCTTCTTCTTAACAAAGAGAGGGTGCTCCCCAAGGTGAGCAACTTGGGCGAATGAAGCCGCTTTGAAGAGATTTGTCGATTTCCTCCTTTAGCTCAAGGAGTTCATCGGCGGCATCTTGTAGGGTCGCTTGGCTATAGGAGTGGTGCACGGTTTCAAGTCGATGGCGAATTCGACAGCTCTAGCGGGGAATCCTGGAAGTTCTTGAGAAAGACGTCTTGGAAATCGCAAGCACAGGAATGTTTTCAATTCCCTCGAGGGTGCGGCGTTCAATGCATTCAATGCATAGAGCCTTGCCTCGGCATCTCGAACCGAACGAGCATTGTAGCTTACGATTTCATCGAAGGGTGCAGCAGATGGGCGGTCTTAGTGGCGCAAGCGATTGGCGCCGTATCGCTTTCAACCAATCCATCCCAAAATGAGGTCGATGTTAGGCGTCTTGAGGATAATGGGGAGGCATAGAATTCCAACCCTTGATTTCCACGGGGCGTCGGCGCCAACCATGGAGGTTTGACATTGTCCCAATGGGGTTTTACCACTACCAAGAGTTCATCTCTTCACACTTAACGTCGTGCTTGTATGCAAAGTCTTGAGACATGAATGAATCGATGCTCTGAATCGAATAAAACAGATCTGATCTTGAATTTATGAGGAGTGTACCCATCACGATGGCAGGCTGGTCTTGAGCTTCGTTCGAGATCAACGTGGTTGGCCTGAGCTTGCCCATAAGACTTGCCGGTGTTGTTGCGGTTACGGTGTTTCCACGGCCAGCCTTTGGAAGGGCGATTGATTACAGTTCGGTTGCATTCTCTAGCACGGTGCCTCGCTGTCCGCACCAAGCATAAGCCATTATTGGGAGTGGGAGCAGGAGCTTGGGGTGGTGGAGCTGGAAGCTTGGCTGCTTAGTTGTAGGCGATTTAGTGTAGCATAGTTCTGCTTAGAAGCGAGTGCATTCGGCTGGTACATGCTGTTGGGAATCCATATCTTGCGCCTGCGAGGACGGGCCCAAGATGAGCCCGTGTCACAGTTGCGCTCGTTAGAGCTCTGGTATTCCTGCGACCAGTTTCGACATTGATAGCTTTGTTCACCAAGGTGGCGAAATCAGCAAAGTCGTGCACTAGAAGTGCGAGCTTGATGTCGACTTGAAGGCCGTCACGGAACTTCTCTTGTCTGCGTGCATCGGTTGCAATATCCTCTTGACATAGCGAGACAAGTCCAAGAACTCTCGATGATAGGCTTCAACAGTCTTGTTGCCTTGGGTGAGGTTGCGAATTCACGCTTCTTCGGTCCATGACCCCTTGAGGATGAAGCGGCACGGAAGGCAGCCCGGAAGTCGGCGGTGATGAGTGTTCCAACTGGCAGAGTCGCGGTGGCTGTCCCACCATTGAGCTGCGGGTCCCTTCAGAAGAAGGAAGCAAAAGTGACATAGCTGGCGGGGGCTACATCAGCGGACTCCATCTCATAGGTGATGTCACGGAGCCATCATCGACATCCGATGGCTGAGTTGAGCTGCGGTACACGCTGGGGTTCAGCGTATGAAATCCTGCGAGTTGTCCCGTTTGGGTCTTTGGTGCATATTGAGGGGAGGCGAGCCATCATGTTCTCCATGGATGGCGATTCATCTCGAGCTATTGGATCATACCAGCCATGTACTCGGCGGTGGTGGGAAGTTGGCACCACGGCCCACGACCTGCTGGCCTAACCATCCTGCTATTATATAACGAGGTAGTTCAGCATTTGAGAAATTAAGCAAGAGACAGGAATCATTCATGATGAAACATGCATAATGAAAGCAACATGATGGGAACTACATAGTAGTTGGCATATCTTACAAAAGGAATCATGCATAGAGTTCGATACATAGAGTCCAGTACATAGACTACTACATCATAGGCGCACACAGTGCTCATGGCGAATACATCAAATACTAACAAGCAAGTCTACATCAGGTCCACGCGGTGCTGCGGAGGTAGTCAGAGCTTTGAAAGTCGATAGTCTTGGCAAAGGATAGTCCTCCACGTCGGTGACACAGGGGCATGGATACTCGGTGCTGAATCCGGCGTCCGGTGGCGAAAAAGGACCAAGTCGGGAGAGTAGCCTCCCACGTCGGCCAACCAACTCCACAGGGCATCACGGTCTGGCGGGGTAGATCGCAGAACGCGCAGCTCTCCGGACGGACAAAGGGTGCATCAGCGTCGAGCACGGTAGAGGTCTTGACGGGTGATGTACAACTCGTGGCGAAGAGCCCGGTTAGCTCGATCCAGCCCATCGGCATGCGAAACAAAGTTACGATGGTGGAAGGGCTCTCTGGTGACGATGGTGTAGGCAGCGATGTAGTAACCCTCCTCACCAACATCGACGCGATAGCAATGTGCTCAAGGGGAGGTGTCCAACTCTCGATACTCGCACGAAGGCGTGTCGAGCAGCGTAAGCAGCATCGTGGACTGCCATATCGATAGTCACTCCAACACCATGTGCGGTGTGCGGCCAATGAGTGGACTCGTACTCCGAGAGTAGAGGTGGGCGATGGCGCAGCATCGCTCCTGGTTATAGTCACGGTACTCATAGGCGGTGTACTCGGGGTGCCGCGATAACCCGGATAGGTCATCATCTCGGCTAGCACCGCAGTGATCCCGAGGCACCAATGGCCGTCGTGTGGCGCACGACCTGCCTCGTGGGTTCCATCTGAAAACAAAGACGTTTCAAAGGAGTCAAATGACAGGTGGAAATTGTTCAAATACAATTCCAAAAACAACTAAGGCTATATCCATCTTGGGGTGAATGCGGTCACGGGATCCTAGTGATAGTTAGTAAAATCGTTTAACCCGAGTAGAAGAGAGTCGAGTCCCGAGTAAAGGTCGAGGTAAAAGATCCTAATACCACCCGATGGCGGCGTGGGCCCGTAAGGCACACAACCAAGTTAGTAAAAGTTTTGCAATGTCTAGACTCGACTTGGCCAAGGAGTGTGGAAGGGGATTCCTACAGCGATCGGCTCGATACCAACTTGTGACGCCCTCGATTCAATCGTACACTAATCATGCACGCAAATGTATGCGATCAAGATCAAGGACTCACGGAAGATATCACAACACAACTCTACAAATAAAATAAGTCATACAAGCATCATAATACAAGCCAGGGGCCTCGAGGGCTCGAATACAAGTGCTCGATCATAGGCGAGTCAGTGGAAGCAACAATATCTGAGTCTGGACATAAGTTAAACAAGGTGCCATGAGATGGCTAGCACAAAGCGATATCTGAGATCGAAGAGGAGCAGGCCTCCCGCACAGGATCCTCCTAGGTCACTCTGGTGGTCGTCGTGGGCTGCTGCGTAGTAGTAGGCGCCTCCGAGTAGTAGTAGTCGTCGAGGCGGCGGCGTCTCGCTCTGGGCTCCATCGTCGATTGCAGCAATCGAGTAGAGATAGGGAAAAGGGGAACAAGGCCACCGTGAGTACTCATCAAAGTACTACGCAAGCAAGGAGCTACACTACATATGCATGGATATATGTGCAAAGGCCATATCGGTGGACCGAATCTGCAGAATGCCGTAATAAGAGGGGATAGCTAGTCTTAACGAAGACTACGCCGGACACTGTCTTGCCTGCATGCAGAAGAGGACAGCGGAAGTCCTCCAAGTAACATCATATAGCAATAATCCTACCCGCAATCCCACGCTCATAACCCCGAGCGAGAGCGACCACGGTTGTATCGGCAATTGGAAGGGTGTGTTTTATCAAGTATCCGGTTCTAGTTGTCATAAGCTCAAGGTACAACTCCAAGTCGTCCTGTTATCAAGATCACGGCTATCCGAATAGATTAACTTCCTGCAGGGTGCACCATCTTACCCAAAGACGCTTGATCCCATTTGGCGGACACACTTTCTGGGTCATGCCCGCCGTAAAGATCAACACGTCGCAGCCCCACCTAGGCACAACAGAGAGGCCAACACGCGGTCTAAACCTAAGCGCGCAGGGTCAGGCCCATCGCCTCGAAACACACTGCGTTGCGTCTGTGACGCTGCCGAAGACCTAGCCAAAAAGCGTTCAGTCCAATCCGGCGCCGCGCTCGTCGACGTCTGAAGTACTTCGGTGATACCACGACGCCGGATACCCATAACTACTCCAGCGTAGATGGTTAGTGCGTATAAGCTCGTAGCCAACCCGGATCAAATACCAAGACCTCGTTAAGCGTGTTAAGTAACCGAGCGCCCGAGCAGGCCAGGCCCACCTCTCTCTAGGCGGTCTCAACCTGCCTGTCGCTCCGCCACAAAGATCCACTCATGGTGCTCCATCACCGACCCGACTTTAGTCTCACATGTATCATGTACAAGTATATAGTATATACCGTGATCAACTCCCGAGTGATCACGGCCCGATAATATAGCACGCGCATGCACAAGTATGTAGGGCCACAGATGAAGATACTAGCATCCTATACTAAGCATATAGGATTGCGGTAAGGTAACAATGAAGTTACAAGGACAAAGCTATGCAGCGGTATAGGAGTATCCGAAAACAAGAACATGCTATGCTACTCTAATGCAAGCGGTGTAGATAAGAGTAAGCGATATCCGGTGATCAAGGGGGCTTGCCTGGTTGCTCTGGCAAGAGAGAGGGTCGTCAACACCGTAGTCGAACCGGCCACCGCAGCTGTCGGTCTCGTAGTCTACCGAGAGAAGAGGGGGAAGAAACAATGAATACCAAGTAAACAGATGCATAGCGATGCATGACATGTCAAGAAGCGATGCTAGGCGTGCCCTAACGTGGTATGAGGGGGTACTGGTTTAGGGGGGAAAACATCCGGGAAGTTTTCCCGGTTCCGGACGTGTGTCAGACAGATGAACCGGAGAGGAAAGTTTGCAGGTTCGATAGGTTAGGGGTGTGTGGTGGACGAACGGACCGCGTATCCGGATTCGTCTCGTCGTTCTGAGCAACTTTCATGTTGAAAATATTTTAATCCGGATTACGGATTAAAAGATATGATTTTAAAAGATTTTATTAATTTCGGAATTTTATTAATTATTTAATTAATTTCGAAAATGCATTTATGACATCGACATGATGTCATCTTGACATCATCGATCAACAGGTTGGTGAGTCAACCCCGACAGTGGGTCCCGCATGTCATTCACTAATGACTAATTAACCTAATCAGATTTAATTAACATTACTTAATTAAGTTAATTAGTGATTAGGGTTAATTAATTCAGAATTAATTAGATTAATTAATTAATTAATTAATTAATTAATTAATTAATTAGTTAATTAGTTTAATTCATTTTCATTTTAATTTTATTTCTGTTTTAATTAAAAGCGTTCCTTTTTGGGGGGTGGGCCTGTCATTAACCCAAGGCCTATCGGGCATCTTGGTATCTGGCGATGCCGAACCCGATCGGGCGCGATCGGTGGGCGCGATCCAGAGCGATCAGGCGCCGAGGCCACGGGGCCCGCACGGCCGAGGCCTTTGCGACCGACGCCGGAAATGAGCGCGGAGGCGACGAGTGAGGGGTTCGGCCGGTGGCAGCGCCGTCTTGAAAGAGGGCTCGGTCGGGGCGGCGCGAATGGGCGCGGAGATGTCGCCAGCGGAGGAAGGAAGGAGAGGCCATGCGGTGGCCGGGCGGTCGAGACCTCGAGCGGCCAGATCCGGCGAGGAAAGGAGAGAGAGCGGGGTTGGTCGTGCTGGGCGGCCGAGCCGCAGCGACGGGCAGGGCGACAGGGCCACGACGTCGAAGAGGAGAGGAGCCGGGGGTCGGTCGGTGGCGGAGCCGTCGTCGTCGGGGAGGAAGAGAGGGAACCTGGTGGGGCGTGCTCACCGGCCGCAGGTCTAGGCGGCGGGCTCGGTGGAGGGCGGGATGTCCGTGAGGAAGCGGTCGGGGAGGCAAGGCCGGACGGGAGGGCGGGGCCGAGCCATGTGGATGGATGCCCGCACTGGGGCGACGGAGGAGGAGGGCGCTCCGGCGGTTAGCGAGGAGGAGGAGAGGGGTTCGGGGCAGCGGTGGGGGGGCGGGCCGCCGGCCGAGGTGGGGCGGCGGAGGTGGCTCGGTCGGGGTGGCTCTCGCCCGATCCAATCGGGCGAGGAGAGGGAGAGAGTGCGTGGGGAGAATGGGGAGGCAGCTAGGGTTTGCCGCGGGGTGGGGAGGGGTTATCTGGGGGCGGCTGGGCGATGGGCCGCCTGGGGGAAAGGGAATGGGCGAGGGTGGGGGCGAGGGCGGTGGGGAGGGGCGGCTGGGCAGTGTTTTCCTCCACTTTTTTATTTTGTTTTCTTTTATTATTTTTCCTTTTCTGTTTTATTTTATTTAAAATACTCGGCATTTTACAAAATTAGTGCACCCCACCAATATTAGGTTAGCTATTTTAGACAACCCCGAACATTTTAGAATTTGTTTTGAAACTTTTTATCGTTTGTTTTAGTTTTGATTTTTGTTTTAGGACGGGTCCGAATCAACGAGAGTTAATTAACATAACCGGGTGATTATCGTTCCCTAATCATCCGGTGTTACAGCGAAATGGGCGACGGGGGCGGCCAGGCGACGGGAAGCAGTCCGCCAAGGCGTCCGGGTGGTGGTGGTGCTCGGCGAAGCCGAGGCGGACGAGGCGGCGACGGTGTGGCGTCGGCGAGGAGTCGGGGCGACGGGAGGAGATGAGGAGGCGGCCAGCGAGGCCCGACGACGGCCTGGGCGATGAGGGGCCGGGCACCACTTTCGAAGCGAAGCGCCGGTGAGGCGATCATGCAAGCGACGGGTCGGCAATGGGCGCGGCGTCAAATGTCGCCCGATCCAGAGGGGATCGGGAGTGGGGGGGCGCGATGGATCGGGCGTGGGGGCGGAGAGAGGAACGAGTGGGAGTGGGGATCGGGGCGTCCCGATCCAAATCTGGATCGGGAGGGTGCGTCTTGGTTGGGGCTAGGGTTTGATCGGTGGGCGTGGTAAAGGGGTCTGCGGGGGAGAGGTGGGCGGCAGGGGGGGCTGGCCGATTGGGCCGGCAGGTTAGCTAGCTGGGTCGGTTGGCCCGGGGGTTTGGGGGTTTCTTTTTCCTTTTTCTGTTTACTTCTTCTTTTGTTTTACTTTATTTCTTTTCCTTTTTTTTCTGTTTTCTCTAATTTCCAATATACCTTAGTTTTTGTAAAATATCAAAGTTGTACCTAATTTAGTATATGTAAATATGCCACAACCACATTTAACTTGGCACATAAAGTAAAATAGTTTGCGATGCTTTATTATTTAAAAAGCTTTTAAATAATTCTTTTTGCTACTGTTTTGTTCATTTTAGAGCATTTAAATATTTTATAAAAGTGTGATTTCTCCATCACAATTACCTATGCATTATTTGGTTCAGTCCGAACATTTTAGTTTCAATATTCAAAAACCTTAATTGTTTGCTTGATTTTGGATTTGAATTCGAACAGGTTTCGAACTAGCGCGAGTTTATCCACAGTAACCGAGGTGACGTGGCATCATTAGCGGGGATTACTGTAGCGTAATTACCCGGGCGTCACAAGTCTTTACATCCATTTGCCAAATTTCATAATCATAAAATGCAGCAATTGCTAACATGATTCAGACGGACTTAAGCATCGCTACGGGTGAGAAGGTCTCATCTTAGTCAACTCCTTGAACTTGTCGAAAACCTTTTGCAACAAGTCGAGCTTTGTAGACAGTAACATTACCGTCAGCGTTAGTCTTCTTCTTGAAGATCCATTTATTCTCGATGGCTTGCCGATCATCGGGCAAGTCAACCAAAGTCAACACTTTGTTCTCATACATGGATCCCATCTCAGATTTCATGGCCTCAAGCCATTTTGCGAAATCTGGGCTCATCATCGCTTCCTTATAGTTCGTAGGTTCGTCATGGTCAAGTAACATGACTTCCAGAACTGGATTACCGTACCACTCTAGTGCGGATCTTACTCTAGTTGACCTACGAGGTTCGGTGGTAACTTGATCTGAAGTTTCATGATCATCATCATTAGCTTCCTCACTAATTGGTGTAGGCATCACAGGAACAAATTTCTGTGATGAACTTCTTTCCAATATGGGAGCAGGTACAGTTACCTCATCAAGTTCTACTTTCCTCCCACTCACTTCTTTCGAGAGAAACTCCTTCTCTAGAAAGGATCCATTCTTAGCAACGAATGTCTTGCCTTCGGATCTGTGATAGAAGGTGTACCCAACAGTCTCCTTTGGGTATCCTATGAAGACACATTTCTCCGATTTGGGTTCGAGCTTATCAGGTTGAAGCTTTTTCACATAAGCATCGCAGCCCCAAACTTTAAGAAATGGCAACTTGGGTTTCTTGCCAAACCACAGTTCATAAGGTATCGTCTCAACGGATTTAGATGGTGCCCTATTTAACATGAATGCGGCTATCTCTAAAGCATAACCCCAAAATGATAGCGGTAAATCAGTAAGAGGCATCATAGATCGCACCATATCTAGTAAAGTACGATTACAAACGTTCGGACACACCATTACGCTGTGGTGTTCCGGGTGGCGTGAGTTGCGAAACTATTCCGCCTTGTTTCAAATGAAGACCAAACTTGTAACTCAAATATTCTCCTCCACGATCAGATCGTAGAAACTTTATTTTCTTGTTACGATGATTTTCCACTTCACTCTGAAATTCTTGAACTTTTCAAATGTTTCAGACTTTATGTTTCATTAAGTGGATATACCCATAGCTGCTCAAATCATCTGTGAAGGTGAGAAAATATTGATACCCGCCGCGAGCCTCAACATTCATTGGACCACATACATCAGTATGTATGATTTCCAACAAATCTGTCGCTCGCTCCATTGTTCCGGAGAACGGAGTTTTAGTCATCTTGCCCATGAGGCATGGTTCGCAAGTACCAAGTGATTCATAATCAAGTGATTCCAAAAGTCCATCGGAATGGAGTTTCTTCATGCGCTTTATACCAATATGACCCAAACGGCAGTGCCACAAATAAGTTGCACTATCATTATCAACTCTGCATCTTTTTGCTTCAATATTATGAATATGTGTGTCACTACTATCGAGATTCAACAAAAATAGATCACTCTTCAAGAGTGCATGACCATAAAAGATATTAATCATATAAATAGAACAACCATTAATCTCTGGTTTAAATGAATAACCGTCTCGCATCAAACAAGATCCATATATAATGTTCATGCTTAACGATGGCACCAAATAATAATTATTCAGGTCTAAAACTAATCCCGAAGGTAGATGTAGAGGTAGCGTGCCGACGGCGATCACATCGACTTTGGAACCATTTCCCACGCGCATCGTCACCTCGTCCTTAGCCAATCTTCGCTTAATCCGTGCTACCACTTGAGCTTGCGTTGGATTTCCTTGAAGAGGAAAGGTGATGCAACACAGTAGCCCCTCAGTTTTTGAGAACCAAGGTATCAATCCAGTAGGAGACTATGCGCGAGTCCCTCGTACCTACACAAAGCAAAAAACTCCTCGCAACCAACGCGAATAGGGGTTGTCAATCCCTTCACTGTCACTTACGAGAGTGAGATCTGATAGATATGATAGTTAATATTTTCGGTATTTTTGGTATTTTTGGTATAAAGATGCAAAGTAAAATAAAAGGTAAAGTAAAAAAGCAAAGCAATAATGAAGCGTAGGAAGATTAATATGATGCGAATAGACCCGGGGGCCATAGATTTCACTAGTGGCTTCTCTCAAGAGCATAAGTATTCTACGGTGGGTGAACAAATTACCGTTGAGCAATTGACAGAATTGAGCATAGTTATGAGAATATCTTGGTATGATTATGTATATAAGCATCACGTCCGAGACAAGTAGACCGACTCCTGCCTGCATCTACTACTATTACTCCACTCATCGACCGCTATCCAGCATGCATCTAGAGTATTAAGTTCAAGAAAACAGAGTAACGCCTTAAGCAAGATGACATGATGTAGAGGATAAATTCATGCAATATGATAAAACTCCATCTTGTTATCCTCGATGGCAACAATACAATCGTGCCTTGCTGCCCCTCATCCACCGGGAAAGGACACATAAGATTGAACCCAAAGCTAAGCACTTCTCCCATTGCAAGAAAAACCAATCTAGTAGGCCAAACCAAACTGATAATTCGAAGAGACTTGCAAAGATAATCAATCATACATAAAAGAATTCAGAGAAGATTCAAATATTGTTCATAGATAGTCTTGATCATAAACCCACAATTCATCGGCCTCAACAGACACACCGCAAAAAGAACATTACATTAAATAGATCTCCACGAGAGAGGGGGAGAACATTGTATTGAGATCCAAAAAGAGAGAAGAAGCCATCTAGCTACTAACTATGGACCCGAAGGTCTGAAATAAACTACTCACACTTCATCGGAGGGGCTATGGTGATGTAGAAGCCCTCCGTGGTGGATTCCCCTTCCCATGTGAGCTCGGAACAGGCCCCAAGATGGGATCTCGTGGATCTGAGAAAGTTGCGGCGGTGGAATTAGGTTTTTGGCTCCGTATCTGATCGTTTGGGGGTACGTAGGTATATATAGGAGGAAGGAGTACGTCGGTGGAGCTTCGTGGGGCCCATGAGGGTGGGGGCGCGCCTGGGGGGTAGGGCGCGCCCCCTACCTCATGCCCACCTCGTGGCTTTATTGACGTAGGGTCCAAGTCTCCTGGATCATATTCGGTGAGAAAATCACGTTCCCGAAGGTTTCATTTCGTTTGGACTTCGTTTGATATTCTGTTTCTTCAAAACACTGAAATAGGCAAAAAAACAGCAATTCTGGGCTGGGCCTCCGATTAGAAAGGTTAGTCCCAAAAGTAATATAAAAGTGGAAAATAAAGCCCAATATGGTCCAAAACAGTAGATAATATAGCATGGAGCAATCAAAAATTATAGATACGTTGGAGACGTATCGCATCATCTAAGCTTAATTCCGCTCATCCTCGAGTAGGTAAATGATAAAAAGAATTTTTGATATGGAGTGCTGTTTGGCATAATTTCAATGTAATTCTTCTTAATTGTGGTATGAATATTCAGATCCGAAAGATTCAAGACAAAAGTTCATATTGACATAAAAATAATAATACTTCAAACATACTAACTAAGCAATTATGTCTTCTCAAAATAACATGGCCAAAGAAAGTTCATCCCTACAAAATCATATAGTTTAGTCATGCTCCATTTTTGCCACACAAGAATGCTCTCATCATGCACAACCCCGATGACAAGCCAAGCAATTGTTTCATACTTTAGAAATCTCAAACTTTATAAACCTTCACGCAATACATGAGCGTGAGCCATGGATATAGCACTATGGGTGGAATAGAATGTGATGATGGGGGTTATGTGGAGAAGACAAAAAAAAGGAGAAACTCTCACATCAACGAGGCTAATCAATGGGCTATGGAGATGCCCATCGATTGATGTTAATGCAAGGAGTAGGGATTGCCATGCAACGGATACACTAGAGCTATAAATATATGAAAGCTCAACAAAAGAAACTAAGTGGGTGTGCATCCAACTTGCTTGCTCACGAATACCTAGGGCACTTGAGGAGGCCCATTGTTGGAATATACAAGCCAAGTTCTATAATGAAAAATACCCACTAGTATATGAAAGAGACAAAACAAGAGACTCTCCATCATGAAGATTATGGTGCTACTTTGAAGCACAAGTGTGGAAAAAAGGATAGTAGCATTGCCTCTTTTTATATTTTTTGGGCCTTTTTTTCTTTTGGCCTTTCTTCCTTTTTTATTGGGACAATTCTCTATTAAATGATGATCATCACACTTCTATTTATTTACAACTCAATGATTACAACTCGATACTAGAACAAAGTATGACTCTATATGAATGCCTCCGGCGGTGTACCAGGATGTGAAATGAATCAAGAGTGACATGTATGAAAGAATTATGAATGGTGGCTTTGCCACAAATACTATGTCAATTACATGATCATGCTAAGCAATATGACAATGATGAAGATGTCATGAAAAACGGAACGATGGAAAGTTGCATGGCAATATATCTCGGAATGGCTATGGAAATGCCATAATAGGTAGGTATGGTGGCTATTTTGAGGAGGATATAAGGAGGTTTATGTGTGAAAGAGCGTATCATATCACGGGGTTTGGATGCACCGGCTAAGTTTGCACCAACTCTCAATGTGAGAAAGGGAAATGCACGCATCAAGAGGCTAGCAATGATGGAAGGGTGAGAGTGCGTATAATCCATGGACTCAACATTAGTCATAAAGAACTCACATACTTATTGCAAAAATCTACAAGCCATCAAAAACCAAAGCACTACGTGCATGCTCCGAGGGGGATAGATTGGTAGGAAAAGACCATCGCTCGTCCCCGACCGCCACTCATAAGGAGTACAATCAAAGAACACCTCATGTTTCAAATTTGTTACATAACGTATACCATACGTGCATGCTACGGGACTTGCAAACTTCAACACAAGCATTTCTCAAATTCACAACTACTCAACTAGCACAACTTTGATATTATCACCTCCATATCTCAAAACAATTATCAAGCATCAAACTTCTCTTAGTATTCAAAGCACTCAAAAGAAAGTTTTACAAATCTTGAATACCAAGCATATTGAGATTATTAAGCAAATTACCATGCTATTAAGACTCTCAAAATAATCTAAGTGAAGCATGAGAGATCAATAGTTTCTATAAAACAAATCCACCATCGTGCTCTAAAAGATATAGGAAAAGCACTAGAGCAAAACTATATAACTCAAAGGATATAAGTGAAGCACATAGAGTATTCTAATAAATTCCAATTCATGTATGGCTCTCTCAAAAGGTGTGTACAGCAAGGATGATTGTGGTAAACTAAAAAGCAAAGACTCAAATCATACAAGACGCTCCAAGCAAAACACATATCATGTGGTGAATACCAAGCATATTGCAAAGTGCTCGGGAATTGTCTTATCCATCCCTTGCATATTATAGTTCATCACGAAGCTCTTGTAGCTTGGTGGCAGTGATTGAAGAATTATATTAATGACACTATCATCAGGAAGATTAACTCCCATTTGAATCAAGTGATTGTTATACCCAGACATTTTGAGTATATGCTCACTGACAGAACTATTATCCTCCATTTTGCAGCTGTAGAACTTATTGGAGACTTCATATCTCTCAATCCGGGCATTTGCTTGAAATATTAACTTCAACTCCTGGAACATCTCATATGCTCCATGACGTTCAAAACGTCGTTGAAGTCCCGATTCTAAGCCGTAAAGCATGGCACACTTGAACTATCGAGTAGTCATCGACTTTCTCTCGCCAGACGCTCATAACATCTGGTGTTGCTCCTCTGATGGGTTTGGCACCTAGCGGTGCTTCCAGGATGTAATTCTTCTATGCAGCAATGAGGATAATCCTCAAGTTATGGACCTAGTCCGTGTAGTTTCTACCATCGTCTTTCAACTTAGCTTTCTCTAGGAACGCATTAAAATTCAACGGAACAACAACACGGACCATCTATCTACAACAACATAGACATGCAAAATACTATCACGTACTAAGTTCATGATAAATTAAAGTTCAATTAATCAAATTACTTAAGAACTCCCACTTAGATAAACATCCCTCTAATCATCTAAGTGATCACGTGATCCAAATCAACTAAACCATGTACGATCATCACGTGAGATGGAGTAGTTTTCAATGGTGAACATCACTATGTTGATCATATCTACTATATGATTCACGCTCGACCTTTCGATCTCAGTGTTCCGAGGCCATATCTGCATATGCTAGGGTCGTCAAGTTTAACCCAAGTATTCTGCATGTGCAAAACTGGCTTGCACCCATTGTATGTAAACGTAGAGCTTATCACACCTGAGCATCACATGGTGTGTCGGCACGACAAACTTTCACAATGGTTCATACTCAGGGAGAACACTTTTACCTTGAAATTTAGTGAGAGATCATCTTATAATGCTACCGTCGAACTAAGCAAAATAAGATGCATAAAGGATAAACTTCACATGCAATCAATATAGGTGATATGATATGCCATCATCATCTTGTGCCTTTGATCTCCATCTCCAAAGCACCGTCATGATCACCGCCGTCACCGGCTTGACACCTTGATCTCTATCGAAGCATCGTTGTCGTCTCACCAACTATTGCTTCTACGACTATCGCTACCGCTTATTGATAAAGTAAAGCAATTACATGGTGATTGCATTTCATACAATAAAGCGACAACCATATGGCTCCTGCCAGTTGCCGATAACTCCGTTACAAAACATGATCATCTCATACAATAAAATTTAGCATCATGTCTTGACCATATCACATCACAACATGCCCTGCAAAAACAGGTTAGACGTCCTCTACTTTGTTGTTGCAAGTTTTAAGTGGCTGCTACGGGCTGAGCAAGAACCGTTCTTACCTACGCATCAAAACCACAACGATTTTTCGTCAAGTATGTGTTGTTTTAACCTTCAACAAGGATCGGGCGTAGCCACACTTGATTCAACTAAAGTTGGACAAACTGACACCCGCCAGCCACCTGTGTGCGAAGCACGTCGGTAGAACCAGTCTCGCGTAAGCATACGCGTAATGTCGGTCCGGGCCACTTCATCCAACAATACCGCCGAATCAAAGTATGACATGTTGGTAAGCAGTATGACTATTATCGCACACAACTCATTTGTGTTCTACTCGTGCATATAACATCTACGCATAGACCTGGCTCGGATGCCACTGAAGGGGAATGAAGTAATTTCAAAAAAATTCCTACGCACACGCAAGATCTATCATGGTGATGCATAGCAACGAGAGAGGAGATTTTTGTCTACGTACCCTCGTAGACCGAACGCGGAAGCGTTATGACAACGCGATTGATGTAGTCGTACGTCTTCATGATCCGACCGATCCTAGTACCGAAAGTACGACACCTCCGCGACCAACACACGTTCAGCTCGGTGACGTCCCACGAACTCTCGATCCAGCTGAGTGTCGAGGGAGAGCTTCGTCAGCACGACGGCGTGATGATGGTGATGATGAAGCTACCGACGCAGGGCTTCGCCTAAGCACTGCAACGATATGACCGAGGTGGATTATGGTGGAGGGGGGAACCGCACATGGCTAAGACAATATGTTGTTGTGTTCTAGGGTGCCCCCTTGCCCCCGTATATAAAGGAGCAAGGGGGGAAGCCGGCCGGCCCTAGGGCGCGCCAAGGAGGGGAGGAGTCCTCCTCCTAGTAGGAGTAGGACTCCCCCTTTCCTAGTCCAACTAGGAGGGGGAAGGGGGAAGGAAGGAGAGGAGGAGGGAGAGGGAAAGAGGGGCCACGCCCCCTCCCCTAGTCCAATTCGGACTCCCTTGGGAGGGGGCGCGCCACCTCCTGGCTACTGCCCTCTCTCTCCCCTAAAGCCCACTAAGGGCCCAATAACTTCCCGGGGGTCCGATAACCCTCCCGCACACTGGTTTTATCCGAAACCTCCCGGAACACTTCCGGTATCTGAATATAGTCGTCCAATATATCAACCTTTATATCTCAACCATTTCGAGACTCCTCGTCATGTCCGTGATCATATCCGAGACTCTGAACTTCCTTCGGTACATCAAAACACATAAACTCACAATACCGATAGTCATTGAATGTTAAGCGTGCGGACCCTACGGGTTCAAGAACTATGTAGACATGATCGAGACACGTTTCCGATCAATAACCAATAGCGGAACCTGGATGTTCATATTGGCTCCCACATATTCTACGAAAATCTTTATCGGTCAAACCGCATAACAACATACGTTGTTCCTTTTGTCATCGGTATGTTAGTTGCCCAAGATTCGATCGTTGGTATCTCAATACCTAGTTCAATCTCGTTACTGGCAAGTCTCTTTACTCGTTCCGTAATGCATCATCCCGCAACTAACTCATTTGTCACATATTGCTTGCAAGGCTTATATTGATGTGCATTACTGAGAGGGCCTAGAGATACCTCTCCGACAATCGGAGTGACAAATCCTAATCTCGATCTATGCCAACTCAACAAACACCATCGGAGACACCTGTAGAGCACCTTTATAATCACCTAATTACGTTGCGACATTTGTGTAGCGACCTGACCCAAAATCGGTCAAATCTACGTATCTGCATACCATCCCAAGATCATGCTTTGGTACCCACAAGACATCGATAAAGTAATCAAAGTTCAATCACACCTGAATATCATTAAACGATTCTCATATAGAGTCTTTATTACAAGAGAATAAATTTGGCTCAAGGCCAACTCATGAGAAATAAACTAATAACACTGCGGAAGCGTCGAAGATAAAGCGAGTCCATCCGACTCAAAGGGCAATCGCCAAACGCGAGCGTAGCCTCACTCTGATCGAATATACCTCTCGCAACATAAGACGTTGCAGCCATGTAGGTCAGCTTTTGGAATAAGCTGGCAAGTCATGAAGAATAACAATAATAAAGTTACTAACACTATATGCATTTTGGCTGTGGAGCTCTAAGGTTCATCATTTTGCGAAAAGCAAATTTTTCCCTACTACAAGGACTTGCTTGCAAATTACTACAATTGTTGGTAGTTATTGAGATGGTTCCGCCAACCAAAATCTCATTCCCAAATTATTAAGTCATAAAACCCTCAAATTAATTTATTAGTTTTAGTGTTGAGATTTCGAATACTTCCAAGTTCCAGAGGCTCAAATTGTCCGTGAATCGGGACACGGCTAATCGATTAGATCTTTAACTCTGCAGAGGGTTGCGCACTTTCCCCGCAAGAATCATTCCCTCCTTTAAAGTCTTCGCACTTCATGGTGTTTGAAGACGGGACGAATGAAACAGGGTCTTCCAAAGAGTTCTTCTGGCTACTGCCGGTACCCATCCAATCCTACCGTTCTTCTACATCTCGTAGTACCGTCCAGCCAGCGTCACTACTAGGGTCAACCCAGCCAGAGCCCATAATGGCTTGCGGCTGCATAGGTAAGCTTCCGGTCATGGGGCATCCATCCTTCTCTTCGTGGCTGGGTGAAGCTTTCGCAAGATGTCATGGCACTTCTCCATGCATCCCGCCACCACTGGTTCTCCAGGTGCCCGTCAACCGCCCTCCACCCAAAGAGTGATTTCAAGTCCATCTTGATCATTGTAGTTCATGGGGTTGTCATTATCATTGACTCTCACATCTTGCTTATGAATTTCACTCAACCCAAAACCCGTCTCACGAGCATAGCAAAGTAACTACTTCGTCCGGGTCATGGTAACAAGGGATTGGTTCATCCTACCACATGATACTACTCAAGTTTAATGACTTCAAGATTTCACTACTGCATGCATGGTGGGTGGTGACAATTACTAATGCACAAAAACATAGGTATAGAAATAACATGATCAAAACTTGCCTTGCTGATGATCCTCGTAAGCTAAAGAGTCGAGTAGCAAGCTTCAGACTCAGGAAACTCTACCGAGACAAACAATAACCACAATAAGCATATAGCAATAGGATCACATAACACAATAGCATAACAAAGTAACATAACACACCAAAACAACCAAATCAAAATCCAAAGGAAAACTCAAAGAAAAACCCATTCAAAGTTTTCCTACTTCAAACAATAACTAAAATAGTTTTTATATAATAAAATTTACTCAACATAACCTAATCATGGTTTTAGGTTAACTTAACAGAAAAGGATTCACTAAGCAACTAGGAGCAAAAAGAATTAATTAAAAAGCTATTATAAAACTCATTTTAGGCCTAATCCAATTTCTATTAGGAAAAATAAAATAAAACTTTTATTAATTATAAATAAAAGTTCATATACTAGAGTGACAGAAACTATCCTAGAATAATCAATCACAAGTTAAAAATAAATTTATTTACTAATTAAAATATTAGGAAAACAGGAGCTAGTTAATTAATTAGGATTAATAGGATTCTGCTTAAAACTAATTATTTATTAATCCTAAAATACCCAAGTTAATTTTTATGGTTTGGCAATGTTAAAATAAAGTTGGGACAAAAGAATCATCCAAAATAATTTTTCTAACTCAAGTTATAGCAAATTTACTATACTGACTAAAACTAAATTAAAGTAATTTTAATTAATTTTAACATAGCTAAATATATATTCTACAGAAACTTTAGAAAATTTGCAAACCAACAAAAAAAGAATCACCCAAAAATATTAAACAGAATAAAAGATATCAATTTTTCAAGACAGAAACTATTCTGCTAAAACAGAAAAATGAAATTAAAAGAAAAAAGCCTAATGGGCCTAAACTGTGCACTAGGCGTAAATAACCTAAAGGGCCCTATTGGTTTAAACTAAAAACAGGCCGGCTAAATAACTAAAAACCCTAACTAATAAACCCGACGAACCGGGCCGGTCTTTTTATAAAAAACGTACCCCTTCGGGGTCTAATCCTAGCCCTAGATTAGAGATCGGACGGGGGGGAATGATTCCGGTGGCTTACCGGAGTCCGGCGACGGCGGCGGCGGCGGCGAGAGTGCGGCGAGGTTTAGGGGCGTCGGGGAGCTCGGGGAAGTCGCCGGTCAAAAGTCTGAGACGAGGTCGGGGGCTTCGTGGAGTCGTTGGGGTCGGGTGGTCTAGGGCGGCGACGGCGGCGACAATGGCGGCGGAGTGAGCTTGGCTCCGCAAGGTCGAGCGGGAGGAGAGGGGTCCGCGAGGTCTCGGGGAATGGGGTGCGGGCGTCGGCTTTTATAGCGAAGTCGTCCTCGCTTGAAGCGATCGGGATCCGGATCTTCGGATCCGGATCTCGATCCGGATCCTTCGATCCGGCGATCCATGCGGCGACGCGTGGCGTGGGCGAGGAGGAAGATGGGGCGGGCCCACGGTCGAGAGAGAGAGAGAGAGACGAGGCGAAGGGTGGCCGACGACACGGGTTCGGGCGAGGCGAGGGCGAGTCTGGTGGTGGGCTGGCTGGGCCAGTGGCTGGCTGGCTGGCTGGGCCAGGCTGGGGGGATCTGGCGCTGGCTGGTCCAGTCAGGGTGGGGCTGGGCTGGGCGGGCCTAGCTGGCGCTGGGGGTTATCTTTTTTTAAATTTATTTTTTTAAAATAAACAAAACAGAGTATAACTTAATATATATAAATATTTTATATAGGGTATATATATACCAAAATGATCAGGGGAATATTCCCTTTCATTTGAACATTTTTCCAAAGGTAAAATCCAAACTTTATAAAAATCCATTTTTTTCAAATTCAAATAAAATTCAGATTTGAATCCAAATCTTTTGGCAATGTTTTCCTCTGATATTTTTGGAGTGTCATGTTTACTCCTCTCATACTTTTGATCAAGTATTTATCGCTTAGTTTTTTGAAATGTTTCCCACTTGCCAAAGTTTGAATTCAAATTCAAAACTCAAAATTTCTCTGAAACTCCAAATGGCATTCAAATTCAAATAGGATGCATAGGATGCTTAGCTATAATTGTAAAACATTCCAAATAGGAAATTTGGGATGTTACAAACCTACCCACCTTAAGATGAATCTCGCCCTCGAGATTCGGGTTGGCTAGCAATAGGTGCGGGTGATCTCAAGAAGGTCTTCTTGGCGCTCCCAGTGGCTTCTTCCTCGGTGTGGTGACTCCACAAGACCTTGCAAAACTTGATGACCTTGCTGCGGGTGACTCGCTTGCAGTCTCGAGAATTCGGACGGGTTTCTCCTTGTAAGTCGATCACCGCAAGTCTGTATGGCCTCTAGGGCATTGTATCTCTCAACGGAACATCGCCATGTCGGCATGACACTTCTTCACCGAGAAACATGGAAAACATCATGAACTCCGGACAATCCTTCCGCAATTCCAACTTGTATGCAACTTCTCCACGACGCTCGAGGATTTGTAGGGGCCAATGAATCGGGTGCTAACTTTCCTTGACACCAAACCTCTTGATTCCACGAAGTGGAGACACACGAAGATATGCTCGGTCTCCCACTTCGTAAGTCACTTCCTTGCGCTTCGTCGGCATAACTCTTCTGTCTCGATTGTGCTATCTTGAGCCTGTCTCGAATCAGCTTGACTTTCTCTTGAATCCTTGATAAGATCGGAACCGAAAAGTGATCGATCTCCAACACTATCCCACAAAGAATGGTGTTCTCGCACCTCCTTCCGTATAGAGCTTCGAAGGGCCATCTTCAAACCGGATTGATAACTGTTGTTGTATGAGAACTCTGCGACGGCAAATTATCATCCCAGCTAGACCCATAGTCTAGCACACAAGCTCTCAACATGTCCTCCGTAATCTGATTGACTCTCTCGGTCATCCATCTGCTCATGCGGATGAAAAGCATCTCAATTCCAGCCTCGCACCCAAAGTTTCATGCAATCTGCTTCCAAAACTTTGAGGTAAACTGTGTTCCTCTATCTCGACACGATTTTCCTCGGAACTCCATGCGGACATACGATCCTGGTCATGTATATCTTGGCCAACTTAGCACTGGTATAGGTAGTCTTCACGGAATGAAGTGAGCTACCTTGGTCAAACGATCAACCACTACCCGGATGGAATCATAACCTGAACGGGTCCCGGTAATCCCGTGATGAAATCCATTCCAAGTTTCTCCCATTTCCAATCGGAATCGGCAAAGGTTGAAGTAACCCCGCTGGCTTCGATGTTCTGCCTTTACTCGTTGACAAACATCGCATACTGCTACGCACTCGCAATATCCTTCTTCATACCACCACCGTAAACTTTGCTTCAAATCCGGTACATCTTGGTGTTGCCGGATGAATCGAGTACGGTGAATCATGAGCCTCCTGAAGAATTAGCTTCCTGAGTTCGGGATCATTGGGCACATAAATACGATCCTCGAACCATATAGTTCCGTGTTCATCCTTACGAAATCCTTTAGCTTTGCCTTCATCCATCTTTTGCTTAATCTCATCAATTTCCTTGTCCGACTTCTGGGCTTCACGAATCCTTTCGGTCAAAGTGGACTGAACTTCCAGAGTTGCAACAAATCCTCTTCGGAACTATCTCCAGTCGGAGATCTCTGAGGTCATCAACTAACTCCTGGGGTAATCCTCCTGCTGTAAGAGTATTCACATAACTCTTACGGCTCAAAGCATCTGCTACAACATTAGCCTTACCGGTGGTAATGCAATCTCATGTCATAGTCCTTTATCAACTCTAGCCATCTCCTCTCGCCTCGAGGTTCAATTCCTTCTGCGTGAAAATATACTTCAAACTCTTGTGATCGGTGTAGACATCACAACGATTTCCGATGAGGAAATGTCTCCAGTCTTGAGTGCATGCACTACGGCTGCTAACTCCAAATCATGAGTGGCATAATTCATCTCATGAGGTCGTAGCTGTCCGGAGGCATAAGCTACAACCTTACCTTCCCGCATCAATACTCCTCCGAGTCCTTGACGAGATGCGCCTAATAAACCTGGTATTCCTTATGTATGTCCGCAAAATCAACACTGGGCTGTGACCAACCGCTTTTCAATTCCTGAAAACTGGCTTCACATTCCTCGGTCCAAACATACTTTGCTTCCTTCTTCAACAGTTCAGTCATGGGCTTGGCAATCTTCGAGAAGTTCTCAATAAACCTCCGATAATATCCTGCGAGTCCGAGAAAACTGCAGATCTCCTTGACTGAGGTGGGTGACTGCCAATCGGTGACTGATTCAACCTTGGCGGGATCAACTGCTATTCCTTCTCCTGAAATAACATGTCCGAGGAATCCAACTTCCTTCAACCAAAATTCACATTTGCTGAACTTGGCAAACAATGATGTTCTCAAGTTTCTCCGAACTAGACGCAAATGTTCCTTATGCTCTTCCTCGCTCTTGGAGAAAATCAATATATCATCGATGAAAACCACGACAAACTTGTCCAGATATTCCATGAACACCTTGTTCATCAAATTCACGAAGTATGCAGGAGCATTAGTCAATCCAAATGACATGACGGTATACTCATATAAACCATACCTGGTAGTGAATGCTGTTTTGGGTATATCCTTTTCACGGATCTTCAACTGATGATACCCTGATCGAAGATCGATCTTAGAGAATACCTTGGCTCCAACTAACTGATCAAACAAGTCATTAATCATCGGTAGAGGGTACTTGTTCTTGATGGTCACTTCATTCAGCGCACGATAATCCACAACCATCCTCAAACTTCCATCCTTCTTCTCTACCAAAAGAACTGGGGCTCCCCAAGGTGATGAGCTTGGACGAATGTATCCTTTCTCCAATAACTCATTATTTGATCCTTGATCTCTTTCAACTCATTCGGTGGCATCCGATAAGGTCTCTTGGATATTGGGGCTGTCTTGCAAATAGCTCAATCAGAAATTCAATGTCCCCGTCCGTGGCATTCTGGTAATTCCTCCGAAACACATCGGAAAATCTTGCACCATCGGCACTTCCTCCTAAACAACTCCCGTGAGGGAATGCACCGATTCTTCATCCGGCTGTGCTGGCTACATACTTGATCCTCTTCGCTCCCGGGTGGTGAGCAGAATAGACTTCTGGGCACGATCTATGTTCCTTCAAACTTTGACAACCAATCCATGCCTAGGATTACATCCAAGGTCTGGTTTCCAACACTATGAGGTCTGCGGGAAATTTATGGTTCCCGATGTTGAGGGTTGCATGACAGCCCACGCCGCCATCATTTCTCCTCCCGCGAACCGACGCGAAGGGGCTTCTAAGGGTTTTAGTGGGCAACCCGCATTTTTTCCACAACTACCCTTGATATGAATGAATGCATTGCACCGTAATCAAAGAGTACCAAACTGAACGTGAATTCAATAAAACTTACCAACCACGATTATTCCGGCTGATCATAGACGCCCTCCACGCCGATGTGGTTCACCGAGCACGAGGGAACGGATTGGGCTTCTTCGCGAGCCTCCATTGCCGTTTCCATTCCTCCGCTTAGCCTCCGGGCAGTCGGTGGCGTAGTGCCCCGCCTTCCGCACTTGAAGCAGGTGATGTGGCTCAGATCCTTCGGAGCCGGGGCAGAACGGTGCTGATTGCCATTACCATTACCATTGCCATTGCCATGGCCTGACTTGTTGTCCTGGCTGCGGTTGTTCCCATTTCCTCCATGGTTATGACCTCCATGGTTATGATGGGTGTGCCCTCCTGAGTATGGTGCATAGCGGGGCTTCTGCTGAGTTCCCGAGTTGTGCTTCCCCGGCTGTACTTCCGCTATGCTTTCTATCTGCTGCTGCTTGCCTTCAAGAATGGTGGCCTTGTCTACCAGCTCCCAGTAGTTGTTGAAGGTAGCCACAATAAGCTGCATGCTCGAGTTCATCATTGAGTCCTCAAGGAACTTCTCCTTGCCGGCATCTGTGGCCACATCATCGGGGCATAGCGAGCGAGTTTGCTGAATTCATCCACGTCTCGTGCCACAAGACGGTTCCCTGGCGCAAGTTGCGGAACTCACGCTTCTTCGCACTCATGGCTCCAGTGAGACATGAGCAGTCGGAAGGCTCTGCTGGAACTGATCCCATGTGATGGCACCAATGGGAAAAGTGGCGGTGTAGTTCTCCCACCAAGAAGCTGCAGTCCATCCAGTTGATGCGCGCAAAGCGCACCTTCTCGATGATCGGTGCATCCCACGGTGATTAGCTCTCTTCCGACTTTGCGGAGCCAATCATCAGCCACAATCGGCTCGGTGCTACTAGAGAACATCTGGCGGATTCAGTCTCGTAAATCGAGTCAAGTTGTCCACGAGGGGTGGTGGCGGTGGGTTGTTGGCGTTGTTGTTCGATTCTGAATAAGTAGCTGCATCAAGGCATTCTGCTGCTGGAGCAGCTGGGTGAGCTCCGCGGAAAACCAAAGGTCACGCCTCGGAGGCATCCGTGTTTTGGAGTGGATGAGAAAATTAGAATAGAACAATGGTCTATGAGAAATAACACTACCCATATGAATGCACAATCATAACACACCAATCATTTATTCATTCCACTCAAACATGGTTCAAACTCGATTACAAAAGCTCATGACTAATCGAAGGAAAATATCGCCTAACTGATCGATGAAAAAGTAAAAGATAACATGGTGGTCGACTAAAAGTCTTCATCGATGGCGCCTCCTCTTGTGGCTTCCTTCGGGTACTCCTTCAAAATCCTGATCATTACTCACGAGGGGTCCTTCATCTCCACTTGGGTAAAGGTCCTCTCCCAAGTCCATCTTTTCCTCTATCGCGCAAGCTTCATCTTCGTGTCGTCGATTGTCTCCATGAAGTCCGTGATTTCTTCCTCATGGCCAAGGAAGTCTGCGTGCCTTCTCCTCCAGCCCATTCATGGAACAAAGCTTCCGTGTGTCTTCGAGTTACGGCGAGTCTGAATCTCCCGCTTCCGAGAAGACACTCCAAGTCCCGATGTACGAGAGTGGAATCGCCCTCAATGGTACGGATGATATCTCCATTCCTTGCCTGCGAGAAACCATGGCGAGGTCTCGAGGATCGAGCTCGCCCTGTACTCCTCTCGAGATGTCCAAGTGCTCGATAGATCGCCACGTCCCTTCCGATGATCCAGCTTGAACTCGTGAACTCAAAGTTGACAGGCTCGTGTGTCCTCCGAAGGTTCTCCACAGGATATGCACTTCAATCTCAGAAGCGGTGTCCGCTTAAGTGCATTGGTTGGCTTCCGGTGATCGAGGGCGAGCAATCTTCAGCTGCTTCACCATCTGGACCAGCTTTCTTCGAAGGGCATCGCCTCATCGGGCCGGCAAAATTCGTAGCAAACCGGGGTGAACTCGACGGCCATCTAGAATGTTGAAAATTAGGAGAAGAGTCGAATTGAACAGGGAGAATTACGGAATGAAAAGGATTTAAAGTAAATGGTCTCTTCCTATGGCTTTCCGATCCTAGGGGTTACGATCCTACGGTCAGCGTGTGCTCTGATACCATCTCTATAGCGACCTGACCCAAAATCGGTCAAATCTCTGTGTCTGTACCATCCCAAGATCATGCTGGTACCCACAGTACATCGATAAAGTAATCATAGTTCAATCACACCTGAATATCATTAAACGATTCTCATATAGAGTCTTTATTACAAGAGAATAAATTTGGCTCAAGGCCAACTCATGAGAAATAAACTAATAACACTGCGGAAGCGTCGAAGATAAAGCGAGTCCATCCGACTCCAAAGGGCAATCGCCAAGCGCGGAGCGTAGCCTCACTCCTGATCGGAATATACCTCTGCAACATAAGACGTTGCAGCCATGTAGGTCAGCTTTGGAATAAGCGGCAAGTCATGAAGAATAACAATAATAAAGTTACTAACACTATATGCATTTTGGCTGTGGAGCTCTAAGGTTCATCATTTTGCGAAAAGCAAATTTTTCCCTACTACAAAGGACTTGCTTGCAAATTACTACAATTGTTGGTAGTTATTGAGATGGTTCCGCCAACCAAAATCTCATTCCCAAATTATTAAGTCATAAAACCCTCAAATTAATTTATTAGTTTTAGTGTTGAGATTTCGAATACTTCCAAGTTCCAGAGGCTCAAATTGTCCGTAATCGGGACACGGCTAATCGATTAGATCTTTAACTCTGCAGAGGGTTGCGACTTTCCCGCAAGAATCATTCCTCCTTTAAAGTCTTCGCACTTCATGGTGTTTGAAGACGGACGAATGAAACAGGTCTTCCAAAGAGTTCTTCCGCTACTGCCGTACCCATCCAATCCTACCGTTCTTCTACATCTCGTAGTACCGCCCAGCCAGCGTCACTACTAGGGTCAACCCAGCCAGAGCCAATAATGGCTTGCGGCTGCACAGTAAGCTTCCGTCATGGGGCATCCATCCTTCTCTTCGTGGCTGGGTGAAGCTCGCAAGATGTCATGGCACTTCTCCATGCATCCCGCCACCACTGGGTTCTCCAGGTGCCCGCAACCGCCCTCCACCCAAGAGTGATTTCAAGTCCATCTTGATCATTGTAGTTCATGGGGTTGTCATTATCATTGACTCTCACATCTTGCTTATGAATTTCACTCAACCCAAAACCCGCTTCACGAGCATAGCAAAGTAACTACTTCGCCCCGGGGTCATGGTAACAAGGGGATTGGTTCATCCTACCACATGATAGTACTCAAGTTTAATGACTTCAAGATTTCACTACTGCATGCATGGTGGGGTGGTGACAATTACTAATGCACAAAAACATAGGTATAGAAATAACATGATCAAAACTTGCCTTGCCGATGATCCTCGTAAGCTAAAGAGTCGAGTAGCAAGCTTCAGACTCGAAACTCTACCGAGACAAACAATAACCACAATAAGCATATAGCAATAGGATCACATAACACAATAGCATAACAAAGTAACATAACACACCAAAACAACCAAATCAAAAATCCAAAGGGAAAACTCAAAGAAAAACCCATTCAAAGTTTTCCTACTTCAAACAATAACTAAAATAGTTTTTATATAATAAAATTTACTCAACATAACCTAATCATGGTTTTAGGTTAACTTAACAGAAAAGGATTCACTAAGCAACTAGGAGCAAAAAGAATTAATTAAAAGCTATTATAAAACTCATTTTAGGCCTAATCCAATTTCTATTAGGAAAAATAAAATAAAACTTTTATTAATTATAAATAAAAGTTCATCTACTAGAGTGACAGAAACTATCCTAGAATAATCAATCACAAGTTAAAAATAAATTTATTTACTAATTAAAATATTAGGAAAACAGGAGCTAGTTAATTAATTAGGATTAATAGGATTCTGCTTAAAACTAATTATTTATTAATCCTAAAATACCCAAGTTAATTTTTATGGTTTGGCAATGTTAAAACAAAGTTGGGACAAAAGAATCATCCAAAATAATTTTTCTAACTCAAGTTATAACAAATTTACTATTCTGCCTAAAACTAAATTAAAGCAATTTTAGTTAATTTTAACATAGCTAAATATATATTCTACAGAAACTTTAGAAAATTTGCAAACCAACAAAAAAGAATCACCCAAAAATATTAAACAGAATAAAAGATATGAATTTTTCAAGACAGAAACTATTCTGCTAAAACAGAAAAATGAAATTAAAAGAAAAAAGCCTAATGGGCCTAAACTGTGCACTAGGCGTCAAATAACCTAAAGGGCCCTATTGGTTTAAACTAAAAACGGGTCGGCTAAATAACTAAAAACCCTAACTAATAAACCGGACGAACCGGGCCGGTCTTTTTATAAAAAACGTACCCCTTCGAGGTCTAATCCTAGCCCTAGATTAGAGATCGGACGGGGGGGAATGATTCCGGTGGCTTACCGGAGTCCGGCGACGGGGCGGGCGGCGCGGCTTGGCGGCGAGGCTAGGGCGTCGGGGAGCTCGGGAAGTCGCCGGTCGGTGCGACGAGGTCGGGGAGCTTCGTGGAGTCGTTGGGGTCGGGTGGTCTAGGGCGGCGACGGCGGCGACAATGGCGGCGGAGTGAGCTTGGGCTCCGCGAGGTTGAGCGGGAGGAGAGGGGTCCGTGAGGTCTCGGGGAATGGGTGCGGGCGTCGGCTTTTATAGCTGGGGGTCGCCTCGCTTGGGCGATCGGGATCCGGATCGCCGGGATCCGGCGATCCATGGGCGGCGACAAGCGTGGCATGGGCGAGGAGGAAGATGGGGCGGGCCCACGGTCGATGAGAGAGAGAGAGAGACGAGGCGAGCGGGTGGCCGACGACACGGGTTCGGGCGAGGGCGAGGCTGGTGGGCTGGGCTGGCGCTGGGCTGGTGGGCAGGCTGGGCTGGGCCAGCGCGGGAGGGTGGGGAATGCTGGCCGGTGGGCAAGTGGTGGGTGCGGCGTCAGCTGGCTGGGCAGAGGCCTAAATGGCGCTGGGGTTATCTTTTTTTTAAATTTATTTTTTTAAAATAAACAAAACAGAGTATAACTTAATATATATAAATATTTTATATAGGGTATATATATACCAAAATGATCAGGGGAATATTCCCTTTCATTTGAACATTTTTCCAAAGGTAAAATCCAAACTTTATAAAAATCCATTTTTTTCAAATTCAAATAAAATTCAGATTTGAATCCAAATCTTTTGGCAATGTTTTCCTCTGATATTTTTGGAGTGTCATGTTTACTCCTCTCATACTTTTGATCAAGTATTTATCAGGCTTAGTTTTTTGAAATGTTTCCCACTTGCCAAAGTTTGAATTCAAATTCAAAACTCAAAATTTCTCTGAAACTCCAAATGGCATTCAAATTCAAACAGGATGCATAGGATGCTTAGCTATAATTGTAAAACATTCCAAATAGGAAATTTGGGATGTTACAATTTGGTAGCACACTAAGTGTTCCTCCGGTATTCGGGAGTTGCACAATCTCATATTCATAGGAACATGTATAAGTCATGAATAAAGCAATAGCAAATAAACTAAACGATCAAGTGCTAAGCTAACGGAATGGGTCAAGTCAATCACATCATTCTCTAATGATGTGATCCCGTTAATCAAATGAAAATTCATGTCTATGGCTAGGAAACTTAACCATCTTTGATTCAACGAGCTAGTCAAGTAGAGGCATACTAGTGACACTCTGTTTGTCTATGTATTCACACATGTACTAAGTTTCCGGTTAATACAATTCTAGCATGAATAATAAACATTTATCATGATATAAGGAAAAATAAATAACAACTTTATTATTGCCTCTAGGGCATATTTCCTTCAGTTGATACGCCTAGTTGATGTGAGACTATCTCCCTCTTTTTGTCTTCTCCACAACCACCATATTCTATTGCACCTATAGTGTTATGTCCATGGCTCATGCTCATGTATTGCGTGAAAGTTGAAAAAGTTTGATAACATCAAAAGTATGAAACTATTGCTTGGCTTGTCATCGTGGTTGTGCATGATTTGAATATTTTGTGTGATGAAGATGGAGCATAGCCAGACTATATGATTTTGTAGGGATAAGCTTTCTTTGGCCATGTTATTTTGAGAAGACATAATTACCTTGTTAGTGTGCTTGAAGTATTATTGTTATTATGTCAATATTAAACTTCTATTTTAAATCTTACGGTTCTGAACATTCATGCCACAATTAAGAGAATTACATGGATAAATATGTTAGGTAGCATTCCACATCAAAAATTCTATTTTTATCATTTACCTACTCGAGGACGAGCAGGAATTAAGCTTGGGGATGCTTGATACGTCTCCAACGTATCTATAATTTTTGATTGTTCCATGCTATTATATTATCTGTTTTGGATGTTTTATATGCATTAATATGCTATTTTATATTTATTTTTGGGACTAAATTATTAACCTAGAGCCCAGTGCTAGTTTCTGTTTTTTCCTTGTTTTTGAGTTTCGTAGAAAAGGAATACCAAACGGAATCCAAACGAAATGAAACCTTCGCGATGATTTTTCTTGGACCAGAAGACAACCAGGAGACTTGGAGATGAAGTCGGAGGAGCCACGAGGCGGCCACAAGGACGGAGGGGGCACCCCCACCCTTGTGGGCCCCCAGTGACCCTCTTGACCTAATTCTTTTGCCTATATATTCCTAAACCACCAGAGGAGTCCACGAAAACACTTTTCCACCGCCGCAACCTTCTGTATCCGTGAGATCCCATCTAGGGACCTTTTCCAGCACCCTGCCGGAGGGGGATTCGATCACGGAGGGCTTCTAGATCAACCCTATTGCCCTTCCGATGAAGCATGAGTAGTTTACCACAGACCTACGGGTCCATAGCTAGTAGCTAGATGGCTTCTTCCCTCTCTTTGATTCTCAATACCATGTTCTACTTGATGTTCTTGGGGACCTATTCGATGTAATACTTTTTTGCGGTGTGTTTGCCGAGATCCGATGAATTGTGGATTTATGATCAGCTTATATATGAATACTATTTGAATCTTCTCTGAATTCGTTTATGCATGATTTGATATATTTGTAATTCTCTTCGAACTATCGATTTTGTTTCGCCAACTAGGATGGTTTTTCTTGCAGTGGGAGAAGTTCTTAGCTTTGGGTTCAATCTTGCGGCGTCCTTGTGACAGTAGGGGCACCAAGGCACGTATTGTATTGTTGCCATCGAGGATAAAAAGATGGGGTTTTCATCATATTGCTTGAGTTAATTCCTCTACATCATGTCATCTTACTTAATGCGTTACTCCATTCTTTATGAACTTAATACTCTAGATGCATGCTTTATAGCGGTCGATGTGTGGAGTAATAGTAGTAGATGTAGAATCGTTTCGATATACTTGACACGGACGTGATGCCTATATTCATGATCATTGCCTTAGATATCGTCATAACTTTGCGCTTTTCTATCAATTGGCCGGCAGTAATTTGTTCACCCACCATATTATTTGCTATCTTGAGATAAGCCTCTAGTGAAACCTATGGCCCCCGGGTCTATTTTCCATAATATAAGTTTCCGATCTACTATTTTGCAATCTTTTACTTTTTGATCTATAAACCAAAAATACCAAAATATTTACTTTATCCTTTGTTACTTTCATCTATCTCTATCACATCTCACTTTTGCAAGTAACCGTGAAGGGATTGACAACCCCTTTATCACGTTGGGTGCAAGTTGTTTGATTGTTTGTGCAGGTATTCGGTGATTTGTGCGTTGTCTCCTACTGGATTGATACCTTGGTTCTCAAACTGAGGGAAATACTTATCTCTGCTTTGCTGCATCACCCTTTCCTCTTCAAGGGAAAAACCAACGCAAGCTCAAGAAGTAGCACTCCATAGCCCGTTGGCTAGCCGCGTCGATGTGAGACTTTCTTACCCTTTCATCTTCTCTATATTTACCCCTATCATCATACTCTATTCCAACCATAGTGCTATATCCATGGCAAGCGCTCATTTATTGCGTGAGGGTTGAAAAAGCTGAAGCGCATCAAAAAGTATGAACCAATTGCTCATCTTGTCATCGGGGTTGTGCATGATAAATACTTTGTGTTAAGAAGACAAAGCATGACAAGATTATATGATTTTGTAGGGATAGATTTCTTTAGCATTGATATTTTGAAAGACATGATTGTTTGTTGGGATGCCTGAGTATTAAGGTCTTTATGTCAAATTATAGACTATTGCTTTAAATCACTTATGTCTTAATATTCATGCCATGATTAGATATATGATCAAGTTTATGCTAGGTAGCATTCCCAGCAAAAATTATCTTTTTTTATCATATACCTACTCGAGGAAGAGCAGGAATTAAGCTTGAGGATGCTGATACGTCTTCGTCGACATTATAATTTTTTATTGTTTGATGCCAATATTATACAACTTTTATACACTTTTGTAAACATTTTATATGATTTATTTGGACTAACATATTGATCCAGTGCCCAGTGCCAGTTCCTGTTTGTTGCATGTTTTTTGTTTCACTGAAAATCCATATCAAACGAAGTCCAAATGCGATAAAAATTTAGGGAGAAATATTTTGTAATATATGTGATTTTTGGGACTTGGAATCAACGCAAACGGGGCCCACAGTGACCACAACCCACCAGGGTGCGCCGGGCACCCCCTGGTGTGCCCAGGTGTCTCATGCCCTCCTCATAAGTCGGTTGGGGCCCTTCTTTGGGTGCAAGAAAGATAATTTATGGGGAAAATCATGTAAAAATTTCAGCGCAGTCGGAGTTATGGATCTCCGGGAATTTAAGAAAACGTGAAGGGCCAGATCTGGGGAACGCGAAACAGAAGAGAACAGAGAGGGAGATCCAATCTCGGAGGGGCTCCCGTCCCTCCGCCGCCATGGAGGCCATGGACCAGTGGGGAACTCTCCTCCCATCTAGGGGGAAGGCCAAGGAAGAAGAAGAAGGAGGGGGGCTCTCCCCCTCTCTCCCGGTGGCGCCGGAACACCGCCGGGGCTACGATCGTGACGACGATCTACATCAACAATCTTGCTACCATCAACACCAACTCTCTCCCCCTCTATGCAGCGGTGTAACCTCCCTTCTCCCCGCTGTAATCTCTACTTAAACATGGTGCTCAACTCCATATATTATTTCCCAATGATCTATAGTTATCCTATGATGTTTGAGTAGATTCGTTTTGTCCTATGGGTTGATGTCTGCTAGAACTACGTCGGTATTTTCCCAAAGAGGAAGGGATGATGCAGCACAGCAACAGTAGGTATTTCCCTTAGTGATGAGACCAAGGTTATCGAACCAGTAGGAGAATCACGCAACACTACGTGAACGACACCTGCACATAAATAACAAATACTTGCAACCCGACGTATTAAAGGGGTTGTCAATCCTTTTCGGGCAACGACGCCAGAAATTGGCAAAAGGACGTGAGAGAGTTGTAATAAACTGATAGATCGAACGCCAAATAAAATAAAGTGCAGCAAGGTATTTTTGTATTTTTGGTTTAATATATCTGAAAATAAAAGCAAATAAAAATAGACCGCAAAGGCAAATATAATAAAGAAGAGACCCGGGGGCCGCAGATTTCACTAGTGGCTTCTCTCGTGAAAAATAGCGAACGGTGGGTAAACGAATTTGTGACGCCCTCGATTCAATCGTACACTAATCATGCATGCAAATGTGTACGATCAAGATCAAGGACTCACGGGAAGATATCACAACACAACTCTAAAACATAACTAAGTCATACAAGCATCATAATACAAGCCAGGGGCCTCGAGGGCTCGAATACAAGTGCTCGATCATAGACGAGTCAGCAGAAGCAACAATATCTGAGTACATACATAAGTTAAACAAGTTTGCCTTAAGAAGGCTAGCACAAACTGGGATACAGATCGAAAGAGGCGCAGGCCTCCTGCCTAGGATCCTCCTAAACTACTCTAGGTCGTCGTCAGCGGGCTGCACGTAGTAGTAGGCACCTCCAGGGTAGTAGTCGTCATCGACGGTGGCGTCTGGCTCCTGGGCTCCATCGTCTGGTTGCAGCAATCGAGTAGAGATAGGGGGAAAAGGGGGAAACAATGCAACCGTGAGTACTCATCCAAAGTACTCGCAAGCAAGGAGCTACACTACATATGCATGGATATATGTGTAAAGGGCCATATCAGTGGACTGAACTGCAGAATGCCAGAATAAGATTGGGATAGCTAGTCTTATCGAAGACTACACTTCTGGTCACCTTCGTCTTGCAACAGGTAGAAGAGGGTAGGTTGAAGTCCTCCAAGTAACATCACATAGCAATAATCCTACCCGGCGATCCCCTCCTCGTATCCCTGAGAGAGAGCGACCACCGGTTGTATCTGGCACTTGGAAGGGTGTGTTTTATTAAGTATCCGGTTCTAGTTGTCATAAGGTCAAGGTACAACTCCAAGTCGTCCTGTTATCGAAGATCACGGCTATTCGAATAGATTAACTTCCTGAGGGTGCACCAACTTACCCAACACACTTGATCCCATTTGGCCGGACACACTTTCCTGGGTCATGCCCGGCCGCGGAAGATCAACATGTCGCAGCCCCACCTAGGCTCAATAGAGAGGCCAGCACGCCGGTCTAAACCTAAGCGCCAGACAGGGTCCGGGCCCATCGCCTGAAAGCACACCAAGTTGTATACGCGGCCGGAAGCGAACTAGCCCCTTAATACAAGAGCAGGCTTACGTTCCAATCCGCGCGCGCCACTCGATCAAGGCCACGAAGTGCTTCGGCTGATACCACGACGCCGAGTGCCCATATCTTTCCCACGTAGTTGGTTAGTGCGTATAGGCTCGTAGCCAACTCAGATCAAATACCAAGATCTCGTTAAGCGTGTTAAGTATCCGCGAACGCCGAACAGGGACAGGCCCACCTCTCTCCTAGGCGGTCTCAACCTGCCTGTCGCTCATACAAAGATCCACTCGCGGGTGCTCCACCAGCCGACCCGACTTTAGTCTCCACATGTATCATGTATAAGTATATAGTATATACCCATGATCACCTCCCGAGTGATCACGGCCCGATAGTATAGCACGGCAGACGGACAAGAATGTTGGGCCACAGATGAAAATACTAGCATCCTATACTAAGCATATAGGATTGCAGGTAAAGGTAACAACAGTAATAACAAGGACATGCTATGCATCAGGATAGGTATAACGAAAGCAAGAACATGCTACACTACTCTAATGCAAGCGATATAGAGTAGAATAGGCGATATCTGGTGATCAAGGGGGGGCTTGCCTGGTTGCTCAGCAAGAGAGAGGGGTCGTCAACTCCGTAGTCGAACTGGGCAGCAGCAGTGTCGGTCTCGTAGTCTACCGGAGAGAAGAGGGGGAAGAAACAATGAATACCATGTAAACAGATGCATATCGATGCATGACATGACAAGTAACGATGCTAGGCGTGCCCTAACGTGGTATGAGGTGGTATCGGTTAAGGGGGGAAACATCCGGGAAAATATCCCCGGTGTTTCGTGTTTTCGGACAGAGGGGCCGGAGGGGGAAAGTTGCGAGTTCGATAGGTTAGGGGTGTGTGGCGGACGAATGGACTACGTATCCGGATTCGTCTCGTCGTTCTGAGCAACTTTCATGTAGAAAGTATTTTAATCCGAGTTACGGATTAAAAGATATGATTTTCTAAAGATTTTATTAATTTCTGGGATTTAACTAATTATTTTATTTAATTCAAAAATGGATTTATGACATCAGCATGAGGTCATGCTGACGTCAGCAGTCAACAGGGTTGACTGGTCAACCTGTCCAGTGGGTCCCACTGGTCAGTGACACATTTTTAATTAAACATTTTAATTAACCTAATTAGTATTAATAGGGGGTGGGCCCCATCATCATATCTGTTAGCTAATTAATGAGAGTTAATTAGGTTAATTAGTCATTAGATTAATACATCTTAATTAGCTAAGTTAATAAGAATTAATTAAGTTAATTATTATTATTATTCTTTTATTTATTATTTATTTTTTTTCTATATATATATATTTTTTTAAATTACCTTTCTTTTTAACCGTAAACGTTCTCTGGGGCGTGGGGCCCATATGTCATAGGCCCTGTGGGCCTTGCGGGTT
This sequence comes from Aegilops longissima, assembly GCA_021605205.1. Taxonomy (NCBI): domain Eukaryota; kingdom Viridiplantae; phylum Streptophyta; class Magnoliopsida; order Poales; family Poaceae; genus Aegilops; species Aegilops longissima. The sequence continues at coordinate 353,673,104 of CM038682.1, forward strand.
CAGGCGCCATGTATGCGGGTCGGGCGTTATGGCGCCTGACCGGCGTTCCCAGATCGCCGGGCGAGGAGGCCGGGCACCGCGAACATGCTGTGGCGACGACCGTGAGCAACGGGTTGGGGACGCGCTCGGCCTGGCCTGCCGACCGCCCCACGGCAATGGCGGGCAGCCGCGAGTCGGCGCGGAGAGCGGGCGGGACCAACAGGCGCGAACGGCGCTGGAGCGGGCCGCGAGGCCAGGAGGGCGAGGCCGCTGCCGTGGTGGGCGCAGTCGACGCGGCCAGACGGCGGAGAGCGGGGCGGGCGGCGTGGTGAGTGCGGTGACCACGCACGACGTGGACGGGGAGGGAAGAGGGACTCGTGCTCACTGTGGCCGTAGGGGAGTGGCAGTGGTGCGCGGGGAGGAAGACGGGGACGACCGGCGACGGGGAGGAAGTCCGGTGGGGAGGAGGAAGCAGGCCGGTGAGGTAGTCCGGCGAGGAGGAGTCGAGGAGGACGTGGATGCGAGGCGGCGACGGTTGGCGGCTCCGGGCGACGGCGGACGACGAAGGGCGGCCGCAGGGCGTCAGGGGCGACGGGGACGACGAGGATGATGTGGCGGCGGCGGGGTGGCGCCGTTGCGATGGCGTCGGGGACGCGTCGGGGGCGGGAGTCGGGCTCGATCCAGATCGGGGCTGGGAGCAGGGGAAGGAGTGGGGAGAGCGGGGGGTTCATGCGGGGCGACGGGATGGGCGCCACGGGGTGGAGGCGGGTCCGGCGTGGTGGCTCCGGCGACGGTGTCGTGCGGCGAGGGCGAGGCGGAGTTGGGCGGCGTGATTCCCCCCGATCCAGATCGGGGGAGGGAGAGGCGATGGGGCGAGGAGGGGATAGGGCTAGGGTTTGGGAGAGAGGTGCAGGGGGGTTAAGTACCCCTGGGCGCGGATGGGCCCGTTCAGATGGGCCGGCCTGGTGGCCTGCTGGGCTGTGGCCCAGTGAGGGGGGAGGAGGCCTTTTCTCTTTCTTTCCTTTTTTTTGTTTGCTTGTTTTCTGTTTTCCTTTTTTTTCAATATTATCTTGTCTCTTTTTATTTGTAGTTTCTTTTAGTTTCAGTTTTATAAAATTACCACTAGTGCCTAATTTGTATTTACCAAGAAACTACTATGAGATTAATTCTTAACCCATAATAAAATAGTGTTAGCATTTTATAAATTCAATAGGCATTTGTTTAATTGTTTTCACTATTGTTTTAATTGTTTTAGGCCTTTAAACATTTTATCAAAGTTTGGTTTCTCCACCATAATTACCTAGGTATTATTTGGTTCACTCCTAACATTTAAATTTTAATATTTGAAAACTTTTATTGTTTGCTCGATTTTGAATTTGAAATTCGAACTAGGTTCCGAACTAACGCGAGTTTATCCACAGTAACCGAGGTGACGTGGCATCATTAGCGGGGATTACTGTAGCTTAATTACCCGGGCGTCACAGAATTACTGTTGGGTAATTGATTAAACTTCAAATAATCATGACGATATACAGGCAGTGATCATTATATTGTCATCACGTCCAAGATTAGTAGACCGACTCCTGCCTGCATCTACTACTATTACTCCACACATCGAGCGCTATCCAGCATGCATCTCGTGTATTAAGTTCATGGAAAAACAGAGTAATGCAATAAGAACGATGACATGATTTAGACAAGATCTATTTATGTAGAAATACACCCTATCTTGCTATCCTTAATAGCAACGATACATACGTGTCGGTTCCCCTTCTGTCACTGGGATCAAGCACCATAAGATCGAACCCATCACAAAGCACCTCTTCCCATTGCAAGATAAATAGATCAAGTTGGCCAAACAAAACCCAAATATCGGAGAATAAATACGAGGCTATAAGCAATCATACATATAAGAGCTCAAAGAAGACTCAAATAACTTTCATGGATAAAAAGATGGATCTGATCATAAACTCAAAGTTCATCGGATCCCAAGAAACACACCGTAAAAGAGTTACATCATATGGATCTCCAAGAGACCATTGTATTGAGAATCAAAAGAGAGAGAGGAAGCCATCTAGCTACTAACTACGGACCCATAGGTCTACAAAGAACTACTCACGCATCATCAGAGAGGCACTGATGGACATGATGAACCCCTCTGATACGTCCATTTTGCATCATGTTTTCCTACTGTTATTTATGATGTTGGCATGGTATAGGCTATGCGATGATATTGGATCTTGGAATTGGAATCAGTTGAAATTGGAGTTCCACCAAAAAAATTATCCTATGCATCTAGTTCCTCGTGATCGGAATTACATATATAATTTTTGGCCTCTTGAAGGAGAAAGTATCACTGTAGCTTGGGGGAGGCTTAAGTCAGTGTTATATTCATGCAACAATCATGATCTCTCAAGAGAAATTATTATCCAGAATTTTTATGCTCGGCTTTCTCATAATGATCGATCCATGCTTGACACTTCTTGTGCTGGTTCTTTTATAAAGAAGACTATTGAATTCGGGTGGGATCTTTTGGAAAGAATTAAATACAACTCTGAAGATTGGGAACTCGACGAAGGTAAAGAGTCAGGTATTAAGCTTAAGTATGATTGTGTTAAATCTTTTATGAATACCGATGCTTTTCAAAAGTTTAGCACTAAATATGGACTTGATTCTGAGATAGTAGCCTCCTTTTGTGAATCATTTGCTACTCATGTTGATCTCCCTAAAGAGAAGTGGTTTAAATATCACCCACCTATTAAATAAGAAATTAAAGAACCGGTACCCACTAAAGAGGAAACTATACTTTATAATGTGGATCCAGTTGTTCCTACTGCTTATATTGAGAAACCACCTTTCCCTATTAGGATGAAGGAACATGCTAAAGTTTCAACTGTGGTCAACAAAAGTTATATTAGAACACCTAAACCTGCTGAACAAATTAAAGTAGAACCTAGTGTTGCTATGATTATTGAAAGTTCTAAGGAAGCACCGAGCTGCAATTGGATATACTCTTGATGATTTAAAGGGCATTAGTCCCACTCTATGTCAGCACAAGATTAATATGGAACCTGATGCTAAACCCGTTGTTGATCACCAACATCGGTTAAATCCGAAGATGAAAGAAGTGGTAAGAACGAAAACATTAGAACTTCTAGAAGCATGTATAATATATCCTATAGCTGATAGTAGACGGGTAAGCCCTGTTCATTGTCTCCCTAAGAAAGGAGGTATTACTGTTGTTCCTAATGATAAGAGTTAACTTATTCCACAAAGAATTGTTACAGGCTATACAATGGTAATTGATTTTATAAAATTAAATAAAGCAACTAGAAAAGATCATTACCATCTGTCTTTTATCGATCAAATGCTAGAAAGATTATCTAAGCACACATTTTTGCTTCCTTGATGGATATTCTGGTTTTTCACAAAGACTTGTTTCTCAACCTGATCAAGAAAAGACCACTCTCACTTGTCCCTTTGGAACTTATGCTTATAGATGTATGCCTTTTGGTTTATGCAATGCACCTGCTACCTTTCAAAGATGTATGACTGCTATATTCTCTGACTTTTGTGAAAAGATTGTTGAGGTTTTCATGGATGACTTCTCTGTTTATGGGAAGTCTTTTGATGATTGTTTAAGCAATCTTTATCGAGTTTTGCAGAGATGCAAGCAAACAAATCTCGTCTTGAATTGGGAGAAGTGCCACTTTATGGTTAATGAAGGTATTGTTTTGGGCCATAAAATTTCTGAAAGAGGCATTGAAGTGGACAAAGCTAAGGCTGATGCAATTGAGAAAATGCCATGTCCAAAAGATATCAAAGGTATTTGTAGTTTCCTAGGTCATGCTGGTTTTTGTAGGATATTTATCAAAGAATTTTCTAAAATTTCTAGGCCTCTTACAAATCTTTTGCAAAAGGATGTTCCTTTTGTTTTTTATGATGATAGTTTGGAAGCCTTCGAAACACTCAACAAAGCCTTAATTTCTGCACCTGTAGTACAACCACCTGATTGGAACTTGCCTTTTGAAATTATGTGTGATGCTAGTGATTATGCTATTGGTGCTGTTCTAGGACAAAGAGTTGATAAGAAATTGAATGTTATTCATTATGCTAGTAAAACTCTAGACAGTGCTCAACGATATTCTGCAACTACTGAAAAAGAATGCCTAGCAGTGGTGTTTGCTTGTGATAAATTTAGATCTTACATTATTGATTCAAAAGTAATTGTTCACACCAATCATGCTGCTATAAAATATCTTATGGAAAAGAAAGATGCTAAACCTAGAATTATTCGATGGGTTCTCCTGCTACAAGAATTTGATTTACATATCACTGATAGAAAAGGAGCTGAGAACCCCGTAGCTGATAACTTGTCTAGGCTTGAAAATGTGCTTGATGACCCACTACCTATTGATGCTAGTTTTCCTGATGAGAAGTTAGCTGCAATAAATGTTGCTCCTAACACTCCTTGGTATGCTGACTATGCTAATTACATTGTTGCTAAATATTTACCACCTAGCTTTACATAAAAAATCCTTCTATGATTTAAGACACTACTTTTGGGATGACCCACATCTTTATAAAGAAGGAGTAGATGGTATTATTAGACGTTGTGTACCTGAGCACGAACAGGGACAAATCCTACGGAAATGTCACTCCGAAGCTTATGGAGGGCATTATGCTGGAGGTAGAACCTATTGCCCTGCTACTATCAAACCCCTGGGAGTTACTTCTACGCGTTGCTTATATTGCTATGCTATGCTCGTAGACGTGGTTTGGGTTTGAGTGAATCCATGACAGATGTGAGATTGTTAATTAATGGTTCAACTTAAGGTGGCAACTTAAATTAACATCCGGGTGGATTGAGGCACCTGGGGAACCAAGTGTTGTCTGTATTTTTTTGGAAATCCCGGGGTACCCGTGTGATCTTCCTATGGACCGCCACCCAGGCTTAAAGGGAACTGAGATTATTCATGCTAGAAACTTCCGTGTGCAGCCACAAGCTATTATGGGCTCTAGCATAGTTGAGTAAGTTACGTGAAGCTCTTGAAGAGGTAGATCAGCAGGTGTGGGTTTTGTAGGTTTGGTATGGTCTACCCGGAGTAGGGAGTTAATGTTTCTGAAAGACTTTGTCTCGGTCATCCGTTTCTCAAACACCATGTAGTGCGAGAAATCCAACGGAGGAGATCAAGTCTTGTGGGGAAAAGTGCGCAAACCTCTGCAGAGTGTACAATCTAATCATGGTTAGCCGTATCCCCGGTTATGGACAGTCTTGAGTATCCGTGTTTGGATTATCACATGTATCTCATCACTCTTAATTAATATTGTTGGGTTGTTAATTACTTTAATCGGGATTGAGTTAGTTACCTTCTCAATGTTGTTTCAACCACCATGATAGTTAAATTACAATCTATTCCTTTGTTGTAGGAAAAATTGGCTTTTCGCAAAACTATAACCATAGAGCTTTCCATCAGCCAAATATGCATGTAGTGATAGTATTATCCTGTTCTTGCTCATCTTGTGTTATATTGCCAAATATTCCATGTGCTGACCCGTTTTGGCTGCAACGTATTATGTTGCAGACTTTTCGACGAGGAGTAAGGTTCGTTAGGTCGTTGCCGTGCAGCTCAGCTATGCCGTTGGAGTTGATGGACTCACTTTATCTTCCAAGCCTTCATTGTTATCGCATTAGATGGCCTTAAGCCATATTATTGTAATAAGTTCTCTTTGAGACATTCGATGTAATAAGTGTGTGATTGCTACTCTGTTATAAATCTTTCGAGTACTGTGTGTGTCAGCATTACTGATCCAGAGACTTGACCACCTGAGGTCGGGTCGCTACAAAATTGTGTGACTTTTCCAACACCAATAACAATGATTTTTTAGTACTTCGATTACTCCAACCACTAGTGCGGAATATTATGAGATTAATGCCGCTTTGCTGAATCTTGTTATGAAAGATCAATTTTCCGGCCTTCCTAGTGAAGATGCTGCATCCCATCTTAATAATTTCATTGAGTTGTGCAACATGCAAAAGAAAAAAGATGTGGATAATGATATTGTTAAATTGAAGTTATTTCCGTTCTCACTTCGAGATCGTGCTAAAACTTGGTTTTCATCTTTGCCTAAAAATAGTACTGATTCATGGAATAAGTGTAAAGATGCTTTTATTTCCAAGTATTTTCCTCCCGCTAAATTCATCTCCCTTAGGAATGATATTATGAATTTTAAGCAACTTGATCATGAACATGTTGCAGAATCTTGGGAGAGGATGAAATTGATGATACAAAATTGCCCTACTCATGGTTTGAATTTGTGGATGATTATACAAAAAAAATATGCCGGATTGAATTTTGCTTCTAGAAATCTTTTAGATTTGGCCACCGGAGGTACTTTTATGGAAATTACTTTAGGAGAAGCAACTAAACTCCTAGATAATATTATGGTTAATTATTCTCAATGGCATACTGAAAGATCTTCCACTAGTAAAAAGGTGCATGCGATTGAAGAGATTAATGTTTTGAGTGGAAAGATGGATGAAATTATGAAATTATTTGCTAGCAAGAGTGCTTCCACTTTGATTGAGAATAATAATGAATCTGTGGATGTGAATTTTGTTGGTAGGAACAATTTTGGTAATAACCCATATAGAGGTAATTTTAATCCTAGGCCTTTTCCTAGTAATTCCTCTAATAATTATGGTAATTACTACAACAATTCTTATGAAAATTATAATAAGATGCCCTCTTATTTTGAGAACAGTGTGAATGAATTTACGAGTTCACAAAAGAATTTCAATGCTTTGACTGAATAAAAATTGCTTAAGATTGATGATTTGGCTAGGAACGTGGATAGAATTTCTCTTGATATTGATTCTTTGAAACCTAGATCTATTCCACCCAAGCATCATATTTATGAGTCTCTCAAAGCTATGAGAATTTCCATTGATGAGTGCAAATAAAGAACCGCTAAGATGCGTGCTAAACGAGATTGGTTTGTAAAAACGTGTTCTTCTAGTTTCCGTGAAAATAATGATGAAGATCTTAAAGTGATTGATGTGACTCCTATTGAATCTTTGTTTTCCAATATAAATCTTGATAAAGATGGGACTGGAGATGAGTCAACTTTAGTTAAAAGGCGTCTCAATGATTCAGAATTTCTAGATCTTGGTGCAAAGCTGATAAAAGTGGGATTGGAGAGGTCAAAACTTTAAGTAGCAATGAACCCACTCTTTTGGATTTCAAGGAATTTAATTATGATAATTGTTCTTTAATAGATTTTATTTCGTAGTTGCAATCCATGTTGAATTTTCCTCATGCTTATAATCAAAACAAAGCTTTTACTAAACATATCGTTGATGCTATGATGCAATCTTTTGAAGAAAAGCTTGAATTGGAAGTTTCTATCCCTAGAAAACTTTATGATGAGTGGGAACCTACTATTAAAATTAGGATTAAAGATTATGAGTGCCATGCTTTGTGTGATTTGGGTGCTAGCATTTCCACGACTCCAAAAACTTTATGTGATGTGTTAGGTTTCCGTGAATTTGATGATTGTTCTTTAAATTTGCATCGTGTGGATTCCACTATTAAGAAACCTATGGGATGGATTAATGATGTTCTTATTGTTGCAAATAGTAATTATGTGCCCATAGATTTCATTGTTCTTGATATAGATTGCAATCCTACATGTCCTATTATTCTTGGTATACCTTTCCTTAGAACGATTGGTGCAATTATTGATATGAAAGAAGGAAACATTAGATTTCAATTTACATTAAGGAAGGGCATGGAACACTTCCCAAGAAAGAAAATTAAATTTCCATATGTATCCATTATGAGAGCTACTTATAGATTGCATACCAAAGATGACAATACCTAGATCGATTCGTGTTTTTATGCCTAGCTAAGGGCGTTAAACAATAGCGCTTGTTGGGAGGCAACCCAATTTTATTTTTGTTCTTTGCTTTTTGGTTCTGTTTTGCAATAAATAATTCATCCAGCCTCTGGTTAGATGTGGTTTTGTGTTTTAATTAGTGTTTGTGCCAGTTAAGACCTTTGGGATGGCTTACGATGATAGTTGATTTGATCTTGTTGAAAAACAGAAACTTTTGCGCCCAGTCCCAGAGTTTTTAGACATAACAGAAGCGTGATAAAATTCTGATTTTTTTTACACGAGATTGATATAAAAATTTCCTATGTTGTCCTAATTTTTTAGAATTGTTGGAGTTACAGAAGTATTCGAGCTATCCAGATTGCTACAGACTGTTCTGTTTTTGACAGATTCTATTTTCTATGTGTTGTTTGCGTATTTTGATGAATCTATGGGTAGTATCGGGGGGTATGAACCATGGAAAAGTTGGAATATAGTAGATATTACACCAATATAAATAAATAATGAGTTCACAACATCACCAAAATTGGTGATTTATTTTCTTATACTAACGGAGCTTATGAGATTTTCTGTTGAGTTTTGTGTTGTGAAGTTTTCAAGTTTTGGGTAAGGATTTGATGGACTATGGAATAAGGAGTGGCATGAGCCTAAGCTTGGGTATTCCCAAGGCACCCCAAGGTAATATTTAAGGACAACCAAGAGCCTAAGCTTGGGGATGCCCCAGAAGGCATCCCCTCTTTCGCCTTCGCTCTATCAAGAATTTTACTTGAGGCTATATTTTTATTCACCACATGATATGTGTTTTGCTTGGAGCGTCTTGTATGATTTGAGTCTTTGCTTTTTAGTTTGCCACAATCATCCTTGCTGTACACACCTTTTGAGAGGGACACGCATGAATCGTGATTTATTAGAGTACTCAATGTGCTTCACTTATATCTTTTGAGCTAGGCAATTTTGCTCTAGTGCTTCACTTATATCTTTTTAGAGCACGACGATGGTTTTATTTTATAGAAATTAATTAAATCTCATGCTTCACTTATATTATTTTAAGAGTATTTAAACAACATGGTAATTTTCTTTGGTTATAAATTTAGTCCTAATATGATAGGCATCCAAGAGGGATACAATAAAAACATTCATATAAAGTGCATTGAATATTGTGAGAAGTTTGATTCCTTATGATTGTTCCGAGATATAAAGATGGCGATATTAGAGTCATGCTAGTGAGTAGTCGTGAATTTGAGAAATACTTGTGTTAAGGTTTGTGAGTCCCGTAGCATGCACGTATGGTGAACCGTTATGTAATGAAGTTGGAGCATGAGATATTTTTTGATTGTCTTCCTTATGAGTGGCGGTCGGGGACGAGCGATGGTCTTTTCCTACCAATCTACCCCCTAGGAGCATGCGCATAGTACTTTCTTTCGATGACTAATAGATTTTTGCAATAAGTATGTGAGTTCTTATGACTAATGTTGAGTCCATGGATTATACGCACTCTCACCCTTCCACCATTGCTAGCCTCTCTAGTACCGCGCAACTTTCACCGGTACCATACACCCACCGTATACCTTCCTCAAAAAAACCACCATACCTACCTATTATGGCATTTCCATAGCCATTCTGAGATATATTGTCATGCAACTTTCCACCGTTCTGTTTATTATGACACGGATCATCATTGTCATATTGCTTTGCATGATCATGTAGTTGACATCGTATTTGTGGCAAAGCCACCGTTCATAACTCTTTCATACATGTCACTATTGATTCATTGCACATTCCGGTACACCGCCGGAGGCATTCATATAGAGTCATATTTTGTTCTAGTATCGAGTTGTAAGTAAATAAAAGTGTGTTGATCTTCATTATTAGAGCATTGTCCCATGTGATGAAATAAAAAAAAGGAGAGAAAAAGGCTAAAATAAAAAAGGCCCAAAAAAGAGAGAAAAGAAAAAAATGAGAGAAAAAGAGAGAAGGGGCAATGTTACTATCCTTTTTCCACACTTGTGCTTCAAAGTAGCACCATGATTTGCATGATAGAGAGTCTCCTATGTTTTCACTTTCATATAGTAGTGGGATTTTTTCATTATAGAACTTGGCTTGTATATTCCAACGATGGGCTTCCTCAAATTGCGCTAGGTCTTCATGAGCGAACAAGTTGGATGCACACCCACTTAGTTTTCTTTTTGAGATTTCATAAACTTATAGCTCTAGTGCATCCGTTGCATGGCAATCCATACTCACTCACATTGATATCTATTGATGGGCATATCCATAGCTCGTTGATGAAGGTTGAAGGGGAACGCAGTAATTTCAAAAACTTTCCTACGCACATGCAAGATATATCATGGTGATGCATAGCAACAAGAGGGGATAGTGTTGTCTACGTACCCTCGTAGACCGAAAGCGGAAGCGTTATGACAACGCGGTTGATGTAGTCGTACGTCTTTACGATCCGACCGATCCTAGTACCGAAAGTACGGCACCTCCACGATCAACACACGTTCAGCTCGGTGACGTCCCACGAACTCTCGATCCAGCTGAGTGTCGAGGGAGAGCTTTGTCAGCACGATGGCGTGATGACGGTGAGGATGAAGCTACCGACGCATTGCTTCGCCTAAGCACTGCAACGATATGACCGAGGTGGATTATGGTGGAGGGGGGCACCGCACACGGCTAAGACAATGTCTGTTGTTGTGTTCTAGGGTGCCCCCTTTCCCCCATATATAAAGGAGCAAGGGGGGAGGCCGGCCGGCCCTAGGGTGCGCCAAGGAGGGGAGGGGAGTCCTCATCCTAGTAGGAGTAGGACTCCCCCTTTCCTAGTCCACCTATGAGGGGGAAGGGGGAAGGAAGGAGAGGGGAGGGAGGAAGAGGGTCGCGCCTCCCTAGTCCACCGGACTCCTTGGGAGGGGGCGCACCACCTCCTGGCTACTGCCCTCTCTCTCCCCTAAAGCCCACTAAGGGCCCAATAACTTCCCGGGGGGGGGGGTTCCGATAACCCTCCGGCACTCCGGTTTTATCCAAAACCTCCCGGAACACTTCCGTTGTCCGAATATAGTCGTCCAATATATCAATCTTTATCTATCGACCATTTAGAGACTCCTCGTCATGTCCGTGATCATATCCAGGACTCCGAACTTCCTTCGGTACATCAAAACACATAAACTCATAATACCGATCGTCATCGAACGTTAAGTGTGCGGACCCTAGGGGTTTGAGAACTATGTAGAAATGATCGAGACACATTTCCGGTCAATAAGCAATAGCGGAACCTGGATGTTCATATTGGCTCCCACATATTCTACGAAGATCTTTATCGGTCAAACCGCAAAGCAACATACGTTGTTCCCTTTGTCATCGGTATGTTACTTGCCCGAGATTCGATCGTCGGTATTTCAATACCTAGTTCAATCTCGTTACTGGCAAGTCTCTTTACTCGTTCCGTAATGCATCATCCCGCAACTAACTCATTAGTCACATATTGCTTGCAAGGCTTATATTGATGTGCATTACCGAGAGGGCCCAGAGATACCTCTTTGACAATCGGAGTGACAAATCCTAATCTCGATCTATGCCAACTCAACAAACACCATCGGAGACACCTGTAGAGCACCTTTATAATCACCTAGTTACGTTGTGACGTTTGGTAGCACACTAAGTGTCCTCTGGTATTCGGGAGTTGCATAATCTCATAGTGATAGGAACATGTATAAGTCATGAAGAAAGCAATAGCAAATAAACTAAACGATCAAGTGCTAAGCTAATGGAATGGGTCAAGTCAATCACATCATTCTTTAATGATGTGATCTTGTTAATCAAATGAAAACTCATGTCTATGGCTAGGAAACTTAACCATCTTTGATTCAACGAGCTAGTCAAGTAGAGGCATACTAGTGACACTCTGTTTGTCTAGGTATTCACACATGTACTAAGTTTCCGGTTAATACAATTCTAGCATGAATAATAAACATTTATCATGATATAAGGAAATATAAATAACAACTTTATTGCCTCTAGGGCATATTTCCTTCAGTCTCCCACTTGCACCAGAGTCAATAATCTAGATTACACAGTATGATTCTAACACCCATGGAGTCTTGGTGCTGATCATGTCTTGCTCGTGAGAGAGGCTTAGTCAACGGGTCTGCAACATTCAGATCCGTATGTATCTTGCAAATCTCTATGTCTCCCTCCTTGACTTGATCACGGATGGAATTTAAGCGCCTCTTGATGTGCTTGGTTCTCTTGTGAAATCTGGATTCCTTTGCCAAGGCAATTGCACCAGTATTGTCACAAAAGATTTTCATTGGACCCGATGCACTAGGTATGACACCTAGATCGGATATGAACTCCTTCATTTGCTGCTTCCGAAGCAGCTATGTACTCCACTTCACACGTAGATCCTGCCATGATGCTTTGCTTAGAACTACACCAACCGACAGCTCCACTGTTCAATATAAATACGTATCCAGTTTGTGACTTAGAGTCATCCGGATCAGTGTCAAAGCTTGCATAGAAGTAACCATTTACGATGAGCTCTTTGTCACCTCCATAAACGAGAAACATATCCTTAGTCCTTTTCAGGTATTTTAGGATATTCTTGACCGCTGTCCAGTGATCCACTCCTGGATTACTTTGGGACCTCCCTGCTAAACTAATAGCAAGGCACACATCAGGTCTGGTACACAGCATTGCATACATGATAGAGCCTATGGCTGAAGCATAGGGAACAACTTTCATTTTCTCTCTATCTTCTGCAGTGGTCCGGCATTGAGTCTGACTCAACTTCACACCTTGTAACACAGGGAATAACCCTTTCTTTGCTTGATCCATTTTGAACTTCTTCAAAACTTTATCAAGGTATGTGCTTTGTGAAAGTCCAATTAAGCGTCTTGATCTATCTCTATAGATCTTGATGCCCAATATAGAAGCAGCTTTACCGAAGTCTTTCATTGAAAAACTCTTGTTCAACTATCCTTTTATCTATCCAGAAATTCTATATCATTTCCAGTCAATAATATGTCATCCACATATAATATTATAAATGCTACAGAGCTCCCACTCACTTTTCTTGTAAATATAGGCTTCTCCAAAATTTTGTATAAAACCATATGCTTTGATCACACTATCAAAACGTTTATTCCAACTCCGAGATGCTTGCACCAGTCCATAAATGGATCGCTGGAGCTTGCACACTTTGTTAGCATCCTTTGGATTGATAAAACCTTTGGGTTGCATCATATACAACCCTTCTTCTAGAAATCCATTCAGGAATGCAGTCTTTACATCCATTTGCCAAATTTCATAATCATAAAATGCAGCAATTGCTAACATGATTCGGACGGACTTAAGCATCGCTACGGGTGAGAAGGTCTCATCTTAGTCAACTCCTTGAACTTGTCGAAAACCTTTTGCAACAAGTCGAGCTTTGTAGACAGTAACATTACCGTCAGCGTTAGTCTTCTTCTTGAAGATCCATTTATTCTCGATGGCTTGCCAATCATCGGGCAAGTCAACCAAAGTCAACACTTTGTTCTCATACATGGATCCCATCTCAGATTTCATGGCCTCAAGCCATTTTGCGAAATCTGGGCTCATCATCGCTTCCTTATAGTTCGTAGGTTCGTCATGGTCAAGTAACATGACTTCCAAAACTGGATTACCGTACCACTCTAGTGCGGATCTTACTCTAGTTGACCTACGAGGTTCGGTAGTTACTTGATCTGAAGTTTCATGATCATCATCATTAGCTTCCTCACTAATTGGTGTAGGCATCATAGGAACAAATTTCTGTGATGAACTTCTTTCTAATAAGGGAGCAGGTACAGTTACCTCATCAAGTTCTACTTTCCTCCCACTCACTTCTTTCGAGAGAAACTCCTTCTCTAGAAAGGATCCATTCTTAGCAACGAATGTCTTGCCTTCGGATCTGTGATAGAAGGTGTACCCAACAGTCTCCTTTGGGTATCCTAAGAAGACACATTTCTCCGATTTGGGTTCGAGCTTATCAGGTTGAAGCTTTTTCACATAAGCATCGCAGCCCCAAACTTTAAGAAATGGCAACTTGGGTTTCTTGCCAAACCACAGTTCATAAGGTGTCGTCTCAACGGATTTAGATGGTGCCCTATTTAACATGAATGCAGCTATCTATAAAGCATAACCCCAAAATGATAGCGGTAAATCAGTAAGAGGCATCATAGATCGCACCATATCTAGTAAAGTACGACATAACGCTCGACACACCATTACGCTGTGGTGTTCCGGTGGCGGAGTTGCTAAACTATTCCGCCTTTGTATCAAATGAAGACCAAACTTGTAACTCAAATATTCTCCTCCACGATCAGATCGTAGAAACTTTATTTTCTTGTTACGATGATTTTCCACTTCACTCTGAAATTCTTGAACTTTTCAAATGTTTCAGACTTTATGTTTCATTAAGTGGATATACCCATAGCTGCTCAAATCATCTGTGAAGGTGAGAAAATATTGATACCCACCGCGAGCCTCAACATTCATTGGACCACATACATCAGTATGTATGATTTCCAACAAATCTGTCGCTCGCTCCATTGTTCCGGAGAACGGAGTTTTAGTCATCTTGCCCATGAGGCATGGTTCGCAAGTACCAAGTGATTCATAATCAAGTGATTCCAAAAGTCCATCAGAATGGAGTTTCTTCATGCGCTTTATACCAATATGACCCAAACGGCAAGTGCCACAAATAAGTTGCACTATCATTATCAACTCTGCATCTTTTGGCTTCAATATTATGAATATGTGTGTCACTACTATCGAGATTCAACAAAAATAGACCACTCTTCAAGGGTGCATGACCATAAAATATATTACTCATATAAATAGAACAACCATTAATCTCTGGTTTAAATGAATAACCGTCTCGCATCAAACAAGATCCAGATATAATGTTCATGCTTAACGATGGCACCAAATAATAATTATTCAGGTCTAAAACTAATCCTGAAGGTAGATGTAGAGGTAGCGTGCCGACGGCGATCACATCGACTTTGGAACCATTTCCCACGCGCATCGTCACCTCGTCCTTAGCCAATCTTCGCTTAATCCGTGCTACCTCTTGAGCTTGCGTTGGATTTCCTTGAAGAGGAAAGGTGATGCAACACAGTAGCCCCTCAGTTTTTGAGAACCAAGGTATCAATCCAGTTGGAGACTATGCGCGAGTCCCTCGTACCTACACAAAGCAAATAACTCCTCGCAACCAACGCAAATAGGGGTTGTCAATCCCTTCACGGTCACTTACGAGAGTGAGATCTGATAGATATGATAGTTAATATTTTCGGTATTTTTGGTATTTTTGGTATAAAGATGCAAAGTAAAATAAAAGGTAAAGTAAAAAGCAAAGCAATAATGAAGTGTAGAAAGATTAATATGATGCGAATAGACCCGGGGGCCATAGATTTCACTAGTGGCTTCTCTCAAGAGCATAATTATTCTACGGTGGGTGAACAAATTACCGTTGAGCAATTGACAGAATTGAGCATAGTTATGAGAATATCTTGGTATGATTATGTATATAGGCATCACGTCCGAGACAAGTAGACCGACTCCTGCCTGCATCTACTACTATTACTCCACTCATCGACCGCTATCCAAAGATGCATCTAGAGTATTAAGTTCAAGAAAACAGAGTAACGCCTTAAGCAAGATGACATGATGTAGAGGGATAAATTCATGCAATATGATAAAACCCCATCTTGTTATCCTCGATGGCAACAATACAATACGTGCCTTGCTGCCCCTCATCACACCGGGAAAGGACACCGCAAGATTGAACCCAAAGCTAAGCACTTCTCCCATTGCAAGAAAAACCAATCTAGTAGGCCAAACCAAACTGATAATTCGAAGAGACTTGCAAAGATAACCAATCGTACATAAAAGAATTCAGAGAAGATTCAAATATTGTTCATAGATAGTCTTGATCATAAACCCACAATTCATCGGTCTCAACAGACACACCGCAAAAAGAACATTACATCAAATAGATCTCCACGAGAGAGGGGGAGAACATTGCATTGAGATCCAAAAAGAGAGAAGAAGCCATCTAGCTACTAACTATGGACCCGAAGGTCCGAAGTAAACTACTCACACTTCATCGGAGGGGCTATGGTGATGTAGAAGCCCTCCGTGGTGGATTCCCCTTCCGGCGGAGCTCCGGAACAGGCCCCAAGATGGGATCTCGTGGATACAGAAAGTTGCGGCGGTGGAATTAGGTTTTTGGCTCCGTACCTGATCGTTTGGGGGTACGTAGGTATATATAGGAGGAAGGAGTACGTCGGTGGAGCCTCGTGGGGCCCATAAGGGTGGGGGCGCCTGGGGGTAGGGCGCGCCTCTACCTCGTGCCCACCTCGTGGCTTTCTTGACGAGGGTCCAAGTCTCTGGATCATATTCGTGAGAAAATCACGCCCCAAGGTTTCATTTCGCTTGGACTTCGTTTGATATTCTGCTTCTTCAAAACACCAAATAGGCAAAAACAGCAATTCGGGCTGGGTCTCCGGTTAATAGGTTAGTCCCAAAAGTAATATAAAAGTGGAAAATAAAGCCCAATATGGTCCAAAACAGTAGATAATATAGCATGGAGCAATCAAAATTATAGATACGTTGGAGACGATCGCATCCCTAAGCTTAATTCCTGCTCGTCCTCGAGTAGGTAAATGATAAAAAGAATTTTTGATGCGAGTGCTACTTGGCATAATTTCAATGTAATTCTTCTTAATTGTGGTATGAATATTCAGATCCGAAAGATTCAAGACAAAAGTTCATATTGACATAAAATAATAATACTTCAAGCATGCTAACTAAGCAATTATGTCTTCTCAAAATAACATGGCCAAAGAAAGTTCATCCCTACAAAATCATATAGTTTAGTCATGCTCCATTTTTGTCACACAAGAATGCTCTCATCATGCACAACCCCGATGACAAGCCAAGCAATTGTTTCATACTTTAGTAATCTCAAACTTTATAAACCTTCACACAATACATGAGCGTGAGCCATGGATATAGCACTATGGGTGGAATAGAATGTGATGATGGGGGTTATGTGGAGAAGACAAAAAAAGGAGAAAGTCTCACATCAACGAGGCTAATCAATGGGCTATGGAGATGCCCATCGATTGATGTTAATGCAAGGAGTAGGGATTGCCATGCAACGGATACACTAGAGCTATAAATATATGAAAGCTCAACAAAAGAAACTAAGTGGGTGTGCATCCAACTTGCTTGCTCACGAATACCTAGGGCACCTGAGGAGGCCCATTGTTGGAATATACAAGCCAAGTTCTATAATGAAAAATACCCACTAGTATATGAAAGAGACAAAACAAGAGACTCTCCATCACGAAGATTATGGTGCTACTTTGAAGCACAAGTGTGGAAAAAAGGATAGTAGCATTGCCCCTTTTTATATTTTTGGGCCTTTTTTTCTTTTGGCCTTTCTTCTTTTTTTATTGGGACGATTCTCTATTAAATGATGATCATCACACTTCTATTTATTTACAACTCAATGATTACAACTCGATACTAGAACAAAGTATGACTCTATATGAATGCCTCCGGCGGTGTACCGGGATATGAAATGAATCAAGAGTGACATGCATGAAAGAATTATGAATGGTAGCTTTGCCACAAATACTATGTCAACTACATGATCATGCTAAGCAATATGACAATGATGAAGATGTCATGAAAAACGGAACGGTGGAAAGTTGCATGGCAATATATCTCGGAATGGCTATGGAAATGCCATAATAGGTAGGTATGGTGGCTGTTTTGAGGAGGATATAAGGAGGTTTATGTGTGAAAGAGCGATCATATCACGGGGTTTGATGCACCGCTAAGTTTGCACCAACTCTCAATGTGAGAAAGGGAAATGCACGTACATCAAGAGGCTAGCAATGATGGAAGGGTGAGAGTGCGATAATCCATGGACTCAACATTAGTCATAAAGAACTCACATACTTATTGCAAAAATCTACAAGCCATCAAAAACCAAAGCACTACGCGCATGCTCCGAGGGGGATAGATTGGTAGGAAAAGACCATCGCTCGTCCCCGACCGCCACTCATAAGGAGTACAATCAAAGAACACCTCATGTTTCAAATTTGTTACATAACGTTTTACCATACGTGCATGCTACGGGACTTGCAAACTTCAACACAAGCATTTCTCAAATTCACAACTACTCAACTAGCACAACTTTGATATTATCACCTCCATATCTCAAAACAATTATCAAGCATCAAACTTTTCTTAGTATTCAACGCACTCAAAAGAAAGTTTTAAAAATCTTGAATACCAAGCATATTGAGATTATTAAGCAAATTACCATGCTATTAAGACTCTCAAAATAATCTAAGTGAAGCATGAGAGATCAATAGTTTCTATAAAACAAATCCACCACCGTGCTCTAAAAGATATAAGTGAGGCACTAGAGCAAAACTATATAACTCAAAGGATATAAGTGAAGCACATAGAGTATTCTAATAAATTCCAATTCATGTATGGCTCTCTCAAAAGGTGTGTACAGCAATGATGATTGTGGTAAACTAAAAAGCAAAGACTCAAATAATACAAGACACTCCAAGCAAAACACATATCATGTGGTGAATAAAAATATAGCTCCAAGTAAAGTTACCGATGGAAGTAGACGAAAGAGGGGATGCCTTCAGGGGCATCCCCAAGCTTTGACTTTTTGGTGTCCTTAGATTATCTTGGGGGTGCCATGGGCATCCAAAAGCTTAGGCTCTTGCCACTCCTTGTTCCATAATCCATCAAAAGATTTGACCCAAAACTTGAAAACTTCACAACACAAAACTCAACAGAAATCTCGTGAGCTCCGTTAGCGAAAGAAAACAAAAGACCACTTCAAGGTACTGTAACGAACTCATTCTTTATTTATATTGGTGTTAAACCTACTGTATTCTAACTTCTCTATGCTTTATAAACTATTTTACTAGCCATAGATTCATCAAAATAAGCAAACAACACACGAAAAACAGAATCTGTTAAAAACAGAACAGTCTGTAGTAATCTGTAACTAACGCAAACTTATGGAACTACAAAAATTCAGCAAAAATAGAAGACCTAGGCAATTTGTTTATTGATCAGCATAAATTGGAATCACTATTTTATCACGCTCTGGTTATTTTTAACAATTGTTTTCGTGAACCGAAAGTTTCTGGAAATTACAACAAGATCAAATAACTATCATCCAAGAAGATCCTATAGGTTTAACTTGGCACAAACACTAATTAAAACATAAAACCACATCTAAACAGAAGGTAGATGGATTATTTATTCCTAAACAGAAACAAAAAGCAAAAAACTAAAAATTGAATTGGGTTGCCTCCCAACAAGCGCTATCGTTTAACGCCCCTAGCTAGGCATAAAAGCAAGGATAGATCTAGGTATTGCCATCTATGGTAGGCAATCCATAAGTGGCTCTCATGATAGATTCATATGGTAATTTTATTTTCTTCCTAGGGAAGTGTTCCATGCCTTTCTTTAATGGAAATTGGAATCTAATATTCCCTTCCTTCATATCAATAATTGCACCAATCGTTCTAAGGAAAGGTCTACCAAGAATAATAGGACATGAAGGATTCCAATCTATATCAAGAACGATAAAATGTACGGGCACATAATTCCTATTTGCAACAATAAGAATATCAATAATTCTTCCCATAGGTTTCTTAATAGTGGAATCCGCAAGGTGCAAGTTTAGAGAGCAATCATCAAAATCACGGAAATCTAGCAAATCACACAAAGTTTTGGGAATAGTGGAAACACTAGCACCCAAATCACATAAAGCATAAAACTCATGATCCTTAATCTTAATTTTAATAGTTGGTTCCCACTCATCATAAAGTTTTCTAGGGATAGAAACTTCCAACTCAAGTTTTTATTCATAAGATTGCATCAAGGCATCAACGATATGTTTAGTAAACGCTCTATTTTGACTATAAGCATGAGGAGAATTTAGCACGGATTGCAACAAGGAAATACAATCAATTAAAGAGCAACTTTCATAATTAAATTCCTTGAAATCAAAAATAGTGGGTTTAGCAATATCTAGGGGTTTGCTTTCTTCAATCCCACTTTTATCAATTTTATCATCAAGATCTAAAAACTCTGAATTCTTGGAACGCCTTCTAGGTAAAGGTGGATCATATGCAGTCCCATCATTATCAAGATTCATATTTCAAAACAAAGATTTAATAGGGGACACATCAATTACTTTTATATCTTCATCTTTATTTTCATGGAAATTGGAAGAACACGCTTTAATAAAGGCATCTTTCGTAGCATGCATCCTAGTGGTTCTTTCTTTGCACTCATCAATGGAAATTCTCATGGCTTTGAGAGACTCATTGATATCATGCTTAGGAGGAATAGATCTAAGCTTTAAAGAATCAACATCAAGAGAAATTCTATCAACGTTCCTAGCCAATTCATCAACTTTAAGCAATTTCTCTTCAAGCAAAGCATTAAAATTCTCTTGTGAATTCATAAACTCTTTAACACTAGTTTCAAATTCAGAGGGTATCTTATTAAAATTTCCATAAGACTTGTTGTAGGAATTTCCATAATTGTTAGAAGGATTACTAGGATAAGGCCTAGGATTAAAGTTCCCTCTATACGCGTTGTTACCAAAATTATTCCTACCAATAAAATTCACTTCCATAGATTCATCATTATTCTCAATCAAAGTAGACAAAGGCATATCATTAGGATCAGAAGAAACACTCTTAGTAGCAAATAATTTCACAAGTTCATCCATCTTTCCACTCAAAACATTAATTTCTTCTATCGCATGCACTTTTTTATTAGTAGATCTTTCAGCAGTGCTGTCGGTGTCAAAACCGCGGATCTCGGGTAGGGGGTCCCGAACTGTGCGTCTAGGCGGATGGTAACAGGAGACAAGGGACACGATGTTTACCTGTGTTCGGGCCCTCTTGATGGAGGTAAAACCCTACGTCCCGCTTGATTGATATTGATATTGTGGATGTTTACAAGAGTGGATCTACCACGAGATCAAGGAGGCTAAACCTAGAAGCTAGCCTATGGCATGATTGTAAGGGTTGTTAGGATTGTAGTCCCACGGACTAGAGCCATCCGGTTTATATAGACACCGGAGAGGGCTAGGGTTACATAGAGTCGGTTACAATGGTAGGAGATCTACATATCCAGATCGCCAAGCTTGCCTTCCACGCCAAGGAAAGTCCCATCCGGACACGGGTGAAGTCTTCAATCTTGTATCTTCATAGTCTTGGAGTCCGATCGATGATAATAGTCCGCCAATGATAGTTCGGCCGATGATGGTAGTCCGCTATCCGGACACCCCTAATCCAGACTCCTCAAGAGCCCTCGAACCAGGCTTCAATGACGATAAGTCCGGCGCAGATATTGCTTGGCATTGCAAGGCGGGTTCCTCCTCCAAATGATAGAAGATTGTGAACACCAGATAGTGTCCGCTCGCAAAATAAATTCCACATTCCACCGTAGAGAGAATAATAATATATACACAAGTTCAATCTGCTGACGTTTTCTGTGGCATGACGTCACACCACTACCAAGCCATTACTAGAATTGTTTTTTTACTTTACCACCTTAGCGCATTTAGCGAGGCGGTTTCCTTGGCACGTCTTTGTCGAAGCAGAGATCATGTTTCCCCTTAATCTGGGATTCTCATCAATACGGACGTGGGTAACCCAACCGCGCCTGCTCGCCACGCCTCTATCGGCGAGTCCCAAACGGTCACGGAGACGGCTCTTGGTATTCTCCTCTTTATAACGGGACCAAGGCTCGTTTCTTTTTCTCCAATCCTCCATGGAATCCTCTCCACGCTCCAAGTTCCAGCACCTAGAGCTCCAGATTCGAGCGCTTTGGACCTTCAACGATGTCCGGTTCCGACCTCCAGGGCCGATGGATGCCCTCCTCCGTCACGGAGGAGGACGTGCTAAAGCTGCGGAGGCCAAGTACTGTCTTACGAGATTTCGACAGGTTGCCTGCCAAGGGCAGGCCATCCCCACCCCGAGCCCGTGAGTATGTCGCCAGAGATTCCACGATTTGGCTCCGAGTCCATCCTCCAAATTTCCGCATTTATTGTCGTCATGAAGCCTTCCTCTGCATCACCCTCACTTCGCCTGTGGTGAAGACCTTTAACGTGGCGCCAAAGATGATCGGGGCGCAAGCGGAGTGTGGCGGGCGGCCATAAGTAAGAGGGTCGATGCCCGTGGGTCTACCGCTGGCTCCTTCCAAGAGGAGCTCGCCTGTGGCAGCAAGAGTGGTTCTATATTACCGCCCGAGGGGCCGCAGACAAAGCCGCCGCCCTATTCCGCCGGGACCTCCACGACGGTTGATGTCGTGGGTCAACCATATTCAACTGGGGCCGTCAAAGGACGTGCCCCTACCGCAGGGTCGGATTCGAGATCTCCTAACGAGGGAGATCGATATGGTGGTGGTGATGCAGGTTATGCTGATTAGGCGCCTCCCGCCTGCAAACGCCATCCTCTCCGGCTATGGGAGTTCAACCGAGGGCCCACGGATTCTTCAACACTTCATGGGTATGACACCCCGAGATGTATAACTTATTCTTCGGATCGCAAGAGGTGCGTCCGGAATTAACCGAGGATGCTAGACTAAGCTGCAATCGCCCGGATACTCAAGTAAGTAGTTCCAAGTCCGGACATACCATTTGTTTGCCTTTCGATGATTCGCCTTACGACCAATTTCCTTCTACACAGGAGTGGATAGCGGAAGCAAAATTGATACGGTGTCCAGCCCCCCTCCCTGAGACCGCGCCGGATCCCGTGCTGGTCCGGATGCTTGAGGTTGCGCCTTCAGGGGAAGACGAAGGGGAAAACAAGGAAGCTACTGCCTCGCCTAAGGAGGCTCTTGAAAGAGGGGGGATCGAGAATCCCTCCCCCCAAGGGGAGAAGAGGACTGCCTCCGAGGACCCGGGGGAAAAAGCCCCTAAATGGGGGAAGAAATCTTCACCAGAGGGTCCTGCGTCCGGGGAGGCCCCGGCCGCACAATCTCTTAATGAGTCAGCCTCCAACGAGCCGTAAGTAGAAAGAACGGAGTTTTATAATAAGGACATCCCTATTTGTGCTTCCGAGGATAACTAAAGTTTTACCTTGTAGTTCGGATCTTCGCCCTTCACAGATGAGCTCGTCTTGGGGACCTTCGTCCGGAGATGATAGAGAGCGAGACGCCTCCATCCGGGGCGCCGTCGGATAGGGCGGACGAGCGTGAAGTGTCGCCACGAGGGAGCCCCGGGTTTGGCAAGGCCGGATAATTCGTCAAGCAATCGTGTACGGTGAAGGATCTGCTTGAGAAGGCGTCTATCTCGTAAGATCAGCACGCATTGATGAGCATGGTGATTGAAAGGATTTCGTCCGCCAAGGCGGTTTGCACGATGCCGCCAGAGTTTATCGGCGGGTTTGAGGTACGTAAAAATGACACACCTTGTAACAGTTTTGCATATAGAATGCGCCTCATAGATAGTAGCCCCGAGACTCGGTAGGTTGTCGAAATCGACAAATGCCGAGGATCAAAATCGCAGGTTTAAATGCCCGCCGTGCGATGCAGGTTGCGGGTCGTCCGGGGCCAGCCGGACTGATGGAGTTGCTGAACTAAAGCGGCAACTCGATGCTGCGGATGTGGACATCACGCTGATCAACAAAGCGACTTGATGAGTCACAAGGTAAGTGTTATCGCGTCACTTGGTAAGGGAGCCAAGCCAACTCCTTACAATATGTGCGTGAAATGCAGATAGTGCCGCTGTTGTGGAGAGCCTTCGGGCGAACTTGCTCAAGCCAAGGAGCAGGCCGGAAGGAGTAATGCGGCGCCTCGAGGGCGGCCGAGGAGTTAGCGGCCGAAGGGCCGCACATCGCCGAGCAGGGAAGAGATAGCCGAAATGGCCGTGAAGTTAAAAGATGCTACCGACCGCAATGAGGCTCTTGGGAAGGAGCGCTTAGCGGGCAAGAAGACCTGCGAAGGCCACCGCAGAAGTTAAGAATGCCCGCTCGCAATGCGGGCTATGAAGGAAGAGCTGCGCCAGCCGGAGATATTGTAGCCGGTAAGCCTTTTCGCGCTGCGCCAAGGTTTACGGATCCAAAATATGCTCAGCTGGGCCAACTGTGGGGTTCGGAGGACCCTTATATGGACTTAGCAGCGAAAAGCGGCGGATGCCGCCAGTGCATTTTCGCCGGAAGGATCACAAGACTAAGAGCTGTTTTGGTCTCAATTCCATAGTCCGGAGCGCTCACTTCCGCGACCGATCGCTTGGATGAGTGGGCTGAGCTAAATAGGTTGTCCGGCTTGCTATGATGGATATAGTGACTCATATCCGCCGGATAGGCCCCACCAAGAGTTACTTTGGCTTATTGCAGCAATTTCTTGGGGCGGTGCCGCATATCAAGGCGATGAAGCGGTCGGCCTGCATAGAGGGTGCGCGGATGGCGCCGCCGTGTGAAGACACATTGACAGAGATGGATGCCACCGCTGTTGCAACCCCGGTTCGGATGATAAACGGTTACCCGCCGAGCACTATTTTGGCGAAGTACTGCGTGGTGCTCGTGTAATAGAGTCACAGTGCTCAAAAAATGTTACGTTCGAATGAATGTTTATATGATGTAAAACTATATTTATAATGTAAGCGCCTTTTATACTTGTGCGTTCAATTAATAGAATATCTCCTATGCAGCCGTTCATGTATACGCGTGTATAACCTGAAAGATGGCAGTCATCGGCTTCAGCCCCCACGCACAAGGTGCGGGGGTGTTCGCAAAAAATAGCGCGTTTTCACACTTAATCCGGACGCCTCGGTCCTGTAAAGGAGGTGGTAGCATAGCAAACGAGGCAACCGGACTATAATGCTTTATCACTTTCACTTAGCCATGGAGTTCGAGGGTGGGCTACGACATAGCCCACTCGGGGCACCGCGCTCTCCGAATTCGGGCGCAGATGTGCTCGGCCGAAACAGCCCTTCACAAAGCGGAGGAATCCTAAACATTCCCAAGGTCGATCGAGTGGTTGACCAGTCTCTCGCTATATCATGACATCAGTTTTCGCTTTCATCGAGGTGCTCGCCAAATTAACCGGGGCACAATCGCAGAGTTCTCCGGAGCCGCGTTAGCCGATGATACGGAACGAAGGCAGCAAAACACGGAGCCGGGCAAACCCAACATTTGACCAAAGACATGATTCGAGCTGATGCATATAAGGCCTAACTCGAGACGCCGAACACTCCCGAAGGTGTTCGGTCTTTATAATAGCGGCAAAACAAAGCCCTAAGCCCCTTGTGTCCAGTGCACGGCAGGTTCCTCTGGCGCGCCGATGCCAAAACGCCAGTCTCCACGCTGGTTATAATGACAAACCAGGGATTATAGCAACAAGAGACAGAAGAAAGGTTTACGATGGTCTTAGTCCGAAAAGAGTCCTTGCAACGGGTCCCTCTGCACGCTCTGCGCTACCGTGTCTCCGCGCAGCCGTATCCTCGACGGGTGTGCACGCTGTTCATCTCGTAAAAGAGAAGAACTTGGTTGGAAAGGAAATCGTGCGAGAAAGTGCATAAAAAATTGAAATATAGATTAAGAAAGCTGAGCCTATGCTAGCTCATTATGGCTTATATGTGCAAACCCTTGTGAAGGGATGTGCGGCTAGGTAGCCCCTAGCTTATTTATTCCGGATTCGTCCAGCCGTGTCCGGGGTCTCAAGCGACCTTTTAATGAAATGATGCCACATGGACCGGGCATTTTAAGCGTAAGAGACGCGTAATGTGGTATTGCATTGAAGCGGACGAAAGCTTCCCGTCCCAGTGATGCTTGATAGCTACTTGTAAATGGGGCGACATGAAAGGTTAGCTTTTCTCGTCGGAAGTTGTCAGGTGACCCTGACAAAACTTCTAGTAATAATGAAACTATGCATCTGGCGTAAGGGCCTGGCGCCACTCCTTTGAAGGAAGTGCGGCTATGCCGAATTGTAGTAGGGTCTATCCCAACTTGCGGATTGTGTCCGGAAATAGCAGGTTCAAGTTACTGCCGCCGTCCATCAAAACCTGCGTTAATTGCAGTCCGTCTATTATGGGATCCAATATCGGGCAGTCTATCCTGCGTTCGGATACTTCGGACTAATCCAGATGGTCGAAAGTGATTGGTTTTGACGTCCAATCTCGGTCCACTGGGTGGATCGTGCGACACTTGTCTTAGCAAGTGCTGTGTTGGCTTTCCGTACTATCACGTGAAGCGAAGTTTACTGTTTTGACTTCTTGTGGGAAAGTCTTTTGACTTCCGGTGCTCTGCTGGTGGGGTTCGCATCGCCCTCGCTTGGCACATCGAGCCTTTGTGTCCGGCGTTGAGTCTGCCGGACTGTTTGAAAACCCAACAATTTCGTTGGTATGGTTTGCGTGCCTTCCGGAGGTATCGTGGATTTGACATATCCGATCTAAAATTTTGTTTAAATTTGATAGCTCGTCTCTGCTTTCCTTAAGAGGCCGTGTTGTATTGTTTGGCATGAGCTTTTGAATCCGGCGTTGACCGTCGTGCCCTTTGGGCTTTTTTTTTTATTCCGCGCTGGTCTTTCTGCGCCGTGATCGTCTGCTTCCATCTCTCGATCTCGGATGTACTCGGTCGCTGGTGCTGCATCTTGCTAGCCAGCTGTCTTCTCTCCGCAAAAAGCGCCATGAGGCTTGTTAGCGGCCATTGTTCTTGGCTTCTCTTGGCCGAGGTGTCCAAGCGAGCCATTCGCCCTGGACGTTGTATTTAAAAGCTGCTAGGGCTTCGCGTCCGGACAATGACTATTTGGTTCTTTTTGGTAAGGAACCTGTTCCAGAATTATGCCGCTAACTCTCCGGCTGTTGGGTTATATGACTCAGATCGTCAGATCCGGAGGGCGGACATAAGTCCCTTGAAAATTTTTCTAAACGCGTCCTCAAGCTCTTCCCAACTTCCAACAAGATTTTCTCGGGAGGCTTTTGAGCCAATGCCGAGCTGGCCCTTTGAGCTTGAGGGTAGGTATTTTATGGCGTGAGATCATCTCCTCTAGCCATGTGTATGTGTAGTATGTAATCTTCTATCCGCACTCCGGGTCTGTTGCCGTCAGATGCCTCTATGTTTATGGGTTTGAACTCTGCTGAAATTCATGATCCAAAGACCTCATCGGTAAAGCATAGCGGTGTGCGGCGCCCAGATTTGGGTGTGTCGCTGTCTTCAACACCGTCGTGGTGTGTTACTTCCTGGGTCCTCTTTTTGGCCCGTAGATGGACCTAGTTGGGCCGTCCTTTTCCTGTGATTATAATTGCTTGTGTGCAGCTCCGCTTGTCGCTTTGGGCCTATCATCCGCCGCCTCTATCCGCCGGGCGACCTCTTTATTTTTTGACCGTGAAGGTTCTATGGCTTCCTCGTCAAATTCTGGCAGCAACTTGCGCTCGGGTAGCTCTTAGTTTGATGGCCATTACCGTATTTGTCTCGGTCTTGAATACTTTGCTCCACTTCATTCTCGAGCGTGTCTTCGCTGTTTTGAGCTTCCGTTTAGCTTTCTTCAAACTTCTTGCAAGGGCGACGAGTTTTTGTGTATGTTCTTATGCTCCGGTGTTGTGTCCGGACTGTTGATTGCTCCGTGAAGGGGTTGATTATCCGGCTCGTCCTGTTCGTTGTCCGCTGGTTTGCCCTGCTCTATCGCTGGGTCGTTAGGAAGGCTGCTTTGATCGAGGCGGGACTTAGGGCGGCGTCTACGTCGCCCTTTTGGCTCTTTATCGGCGAGATTATCCTCTGCCGCGTCCCGTTGTTCCTCGTTATCGCTTCCCTTTGGGGTGTCCACCATGTATACGTCGTATGACGAGGTGGTCTTCCAGTGTCCTGTAGGCACTGGTTCTTGGTAGTCTCCGGCATCGTCGTCCATACCGTCGATGTCTTCGGAGTCGTAGTTGAGTACGTCGGTTAAATCGTCGACGATGGCTACGAAGTGGGTGGTGGGTGGGTTCTGAATTTCTTCGTCGTCCGCATCCCAACCATCCTGGCCGTAGTTCGCCAGGCTCTCCGGATAGCGAGAGATGCTTTAGTGAATTTATGATATCGCCAAGGGCGAAAAGCCGAAAAGATGTCCGGCGGTGAATTCCATGATCGGCGCCCAATCGATTCGACCGGCGGGGCGCAGGAGGTTCGGAGTCCGCAGAGTCCGCACCTCGAGTCATGAGCTTTATGCGGACAAGGTAAGTATTCGCTCCATCGCCGTGAAGTTGCAGCTCCCGAGGCGTTGTCCAGCCATCCGCCCTCGATCCGAGCGATCGGCTCCGGACTATGGGTCGGAGCGGATTCGTGCTTGACCTCCAAGGTGCTGTCCGTGGCGAAATTAGGTCATGCCCATCGTGACAGCGCGGCACACTCGGCCGTGGCTTAGATCCATCAAGATCAAGTCCCGCGGATATCGGCCGTGAAGTTTAGGCTTCCAAACATGACTCGACGACCAGGGCGAGCTTTCGATCTGCTCCAGATGGCTGCGAGTTGGCCCATGCGGCGGCCGCCGCGAATCTGAAGATCTGTCCGGGAGAAAAGTCTCACCCAGGACTGCGTCGTTGTTGATTGAAGAGGCCATCAAGCCTATCGGTGACGACATACGAGGAACTCTCAATGAAAGCACCAATGTCGGTGTCAAACCGACGGATCTCGGTAGGGGGTCCCGAATCGTGCGCCTAGGCGGATGGTAACAGGAGACAAGGTACACGATGTTTACCTGTGTTCGGGCCCTCTTGATGAAGGTAAAACCCTACGTCCTGCTTGATTGATATTGATATTGTGGATGTTTACAAGAGTGGATCTACCACGAGATCAAGGAGGCTAAACCCTAGAAGCTAGCCTATGGTATGATTGTAAGGGTTGTTGTGATTGTAGTCCTACGGACTAGAGCCATCCGGTTTATATAGACACCGGAGAGGGCTAGGGTTACATAGAGTCGGTTACAATGGTAGGAGATCTACATATCCATATCGCCAAGCTTGCCTTCCACGCCAAGGAAAGTCCCATCCGGACATGGGGTGAAGTCTTCAATCTTGTATCTTCATAGTCTTGGAGTCCGGTCGATGATAATAGTCCGGCTGATGATGGTAGTCCGGCTATCCGGACACCCCCTAATCCAGGACTCCCTTAGTGCCATTGAGAATAATTAACCATAATATTATCTAGGAGTTTAGTAGCATCTCCTAAATTGATTTGCATAAAAGTGCCTCCCGCAGCCGAATCTAAAAGATTTCTAGAAGCAAAATCAATCCAGCATAATTTTTTTGTATAATCATCCACAAGTTCAAACCACGAGTAGGATAATTACGTATCATTAATTTCATTCTCTCCCAAGCTTGTGCAACATGTTCATGATCAAGTTTCTTAAAATTCATAATATCTTTCTAAGAGAGATGATCTTAGCGGGAGGAAAATACTTATATATAAAAGCATCTTTGCAGTTGTTCCAAGAATCAATACTATTTTTAGGCAAAGATGAAAACCAAGATTTAGCACGATCTCTAAGCGAAAAAGGAAATAGCTTCAATTTAACAATATCATTATCAACACCTTTCTTCTTTTGCATATCACATAAATCAACGAAGCTATTTAGATGAGTAGCGGCATCTTCACTAGGAAGGCCGGCGAATTGATCTTTCATAACAAGATTCAACAAAGCAGTATTGATTTCACAAGATTCAGTATTGGTAAGAGGAGCAATCGGAGTGCTAAGGAAATCATTATTGTTGGTATTGGTAAAGTCACACAATTTGGTATTATCTTGAGCCATAGTGACAAGCAAGCAATCCAACATACGAGCAAACAAAAAGGCAAGTGAGAAAAAGGCAAACGGAAAAAGAGAGGGCGAATAAAACGGCAAGGGTGAAGTGGGGGAGAGGAAAACGAGAGGCAAATGGCAAATAATTTAATGCGAGAGATAAGGGATTGTGATGGGTACTTGGTATGTTGACTTTTGCATAGACTCCCCGGCAACGGCGCCAGAAATTCTTCTTGCTACCTCTTGAGCTTGCGTTGGATTTCCTTGAAGAGGAAAGGTGATGCAGCACAGTAGCGTAAGTATTTCCCTCAGTTTTTGAGAACCAAGGTATCAATCTAGTAGGAGACTACGCGCGAATCCCTCGTACCTACACAAAGCAAATAACTCCTCGCAACCAACGCGAATAGGGGTTGTCAATCCCTTCACGGTCACTTACGAGAGTGAGATCTGATAGATATGATAGATAATATTTTTGGTATTTTTGGTATAAAGATGCAAAGTAAAATAAAAGTTAAACTAAAAAGCAAAGCAATAATAAAGCGTAGGAAGATTAATATGATGGGAATAAACCTGGGGGCCATAGATTTCACTAGTGGCTTCTCCTAAGAGCATAAGTATTCTACGGTGGGTGAACAAATTACTGTTGAGCAATTGACAGAATTGAGCATAGTTATGAGAATATCTAGGTATGATCATGTATATAGGCATCACGTCCGAGACAAGTAGACCGACTCTTGCCTGCATCTACTACTATTACTCCACTCATCGATCGCTATCCAGCATGCATCTAGAGTATTAAGTTCAAGAAAACAGAGTAACGCCTTAAGCAAGATGACATGATGTAGAGGGATAAATTCATGAAATATGATAAAAACCCCATCTTGTTATCCTCGATGGCAACAATACAATATGTGCCTTGCTGCCCCTACTGTCACGGGGAAAGGACACCACAAGATTGAACCCAAAGCTAAGCACTTCTCCCATTGCAAGAAAAACCAATCTAGTAGGCCAAACCGAACTGATAATTCGAAGAGACTTACAAAGATAACCAATCATACATAAAAGAATTCAGAGAAAATTCAAATATTGTTCATAGATAATCTTGATCATAAACCCACAATTCATCGTTCTCAACAAACACACCGCAAAAAGAAGATTACATCAAATAGATCTCCACGAGAGAGGGGGAGAACATTGTATTGAGATCCAAAAAGAGAGAAGAGGCCATCTAGCTACTAATTATGGACCCGAAGGTCTGAAGTAAACTACTCACACTTCATCGGAGGGGCTATGGTGATGTAGAAGCCCTCCGTGGTGGATTCCCCTTTCGACGGAGCTCCAGAACAGGCCCCAAGATGGGATCTCGTGGATACAGAAAGTTGCGGCGGTGGAATTAGGTTTTTGGATCCGTATCTGATCGTTTGGGGGTACTTAGGTATATATAGGAGGAAGGAGTACGTTGGTGGAGCTTGATAGGGCCCACGAGGGTGGGGGGCGCGCCTGGGGGTAGGGTGCGCCCCCTACCTCGTGCCCACCTCGTGGCTTTCTTGACGTAGGGTCCAAGTCTCCTGGATCATATTCGGTGAGAAAATCACGTTCTCGAAGGTTTCATTCCGTTTGGACTTCGTTTGATATTCCGTTTCTTCAAAACACTGAAATAGGCAAAAAAACAGCAATTCTGGGTTGGGCCTCCGGTTAATAGGTTAGTCCCAAAAGTAATAAAAAGTGGAAAATAAAGCCCAATATGGTCCAAAACAGTAGATAATATAGCATGGAGCAACCAAAAATTATAGATACGTTGGAGACGATCGCATCATCTAAGCTTAATTCCTGCTCGTCCTCGAGTAGGTAAATGATAAAAAAGAATTTTTGATGCGGAGTGCTACTTGGCAAAATTTCAATCTAATTCTTCTTAATTTTGGTATGAATATTCAGATCCGAAAGATTCAAGACAAAAGTTCATATTGACATAAAATTAATAATACTTCAAGCATACTAACTAAGCAGTTATGTCTTCTCAAAATAACATGGCCAAAGAAAGTTCATCCCTACAAAATCATATAGTTTAGTCATGCTCCATTTTTGTCACACAAGAATGCTCTCATCATGCACAACCCCGATGACAAGCCAAGCAATTGTTTCATACTTTAGTAATCTCAAACTTTATAAACCTTCACGCAATACATGAGCGTGAGCCATGGATATAGCACTATGGATGGAATAGAATATGATGATGGGGTTTATGTGGAGAACACAAAAAAGGAGAAAGTATCACATCAACGAGGCTATTCAATGGGCTATGGAGATGCCCATCGATTGATGTTAATGCAAGGAGTAGGGATTGCCATGCAACGGATACACTAGAGCTATAACTATATGAAAGCTCAACAAAAGAAACTAAGTGGGTGTGCATCCAACTTGCTTGCTCACAATACCTAGGGCACTTGAGGAGGCCCATTGTTGGAATATACAAGCCAAGTTCTATAATTAAAAATTCCCACTAGTATATGAAAGAGACAAAACAAGAGACTCTCTATCATGAAGATTATGGTGCTACTTTGAAGCACAAGTGTGGAAAAAAGGATAGTATCATTGCCCCTTTTTATATTTTTGGGCCTTCTTTTCTTTTGGCCTTTTTTATTGGGACAATGCTCTATTAAATGATGATCATCACACTTCTATTTATTTACAACTCAATGATTACAACTCGATACTAGAACAAAGTATGACTCTATATGAATGCCTCCGTGATGTCTCGATATGCAATGAATCAAGAGTGACATGTATGAAGGAATTATGAATGGTGGCTTTGCCACAAATACTATGTCAACTACATGATCATGCTAAGCAATATGACAATGATGAAGATGTCATGAAAAACGAAACGGTGGAAAGTTGCATGGCAATATATCTCGGAATGGCTATGGAAATGCCATAATAGGTAGGTATGGTGGCTGTTTTGAGGAGGATATAAGGGGGTTTATGTGTGAAAGAGCGTATCATATCACGGGGTTTGGATGCACCGGCGAAGTTTGCACCAACTCTTAATGTGAGAAAGGGAAATGCACGGCATCAAGAGGCTAGCAATGATGGAAGGGTGAGAGTGCGATAATCCATGGACTCAACATTAGTCATAAAGAACTCACATACTTATTGCAAAAATCTACAAGCCATCAAAACCAAAGCACTACGCCAGCATGCTCAGGGGATAGATTGGTAGGAAAAGACCATCGCCGTCCCCGACCGCCACTCATAAGGAGTACAATCAAAGAACACCTCATGTTTCAAATTTGTTACATAACGTATACCATACGTGCATGCTACGGGAATTGCAAACTTCAACACAAGCATTTCTCAAATTCACAACTACTCAACTAGCACAACTTTGATATTATCACCTCCATATCTCAAAACAATTATCAAGCATCAAACTTTTCTTAGTATTCAAAGCACTCAAAAGAAAGTTTTACAAATCTTGAATACCAAGCATATTGAGATTATTAAGCAAATTACCATGCTATTAAGACTCCCAAAATAATCTAAGTGGAGCATGAGAGATCAATAGTTCTATAAAACAAATCCACCATCGTGCTCTAAAAGATATAAGAAAAGCACTAGAGCAAAACTATATAACTCAAAGGATATAAGTGAAGCACATAGAGTATTCTAATAAATTCCAATTCATGTATGGCTCTCTCAAAAGGTGTGTACAGCAAGGATGATTGTGGTAAACTAAAAAGCAAAGACTCAAATCATACAAGACGCTCCAAGCAAAACACATATCATGTGGTGAATACCAAGCATATTGCGAAGTGCTCGGAATTGTCTTATCCATCCCTTGCATATTATAGTTCATCACAAAGCTCTTGTAGCTTGGTGGCAGTGATTGAAGAATTCTGTTAATGACACTATCATCAGGAAGATTAACTCCCATTTGAATAAAGTGATTGTTATACCCAGACATTTTGAGTATATGCTCACTGACAGAACTATTATCCTCCATTTTGCAGCTGTAGAACTTATTGGAGACTTCATATCTCTCAATCCGGGCATTTGTTTGAAATATTAACTTCAACTCCTGGAACATCTCATATGCTCCATGACGTTCAAAACGTCGTTGAAGTCCCGATTCTAAGCCGTAAAGCATGGCACACTGAACTATCGAGTAGTCATCAGCTTTGCTCTGCCAGACGTTCATAACATATGGTGTTGCTCCTGCAGTGGGTTTGGCACCTAGCGGTGCTTCCAGGACGTAATTCTTCTATGCAGCAATGAGGATAATCCTCAAGTTATGGACCCAGTCCGTGTAGTTTCTACCATCGTCTTTGAACTTAGCTTTCTCTAGGAATGCATTAAAATTCAACGGAACAATAGCACGGGCCATCTATCTACAACAACATAGACATGCAAAATACTATCAGGTACTAAGTTCATGATAAATTAAAGTTCAATTAATCAAATTACTTAAGAACTCCCACTTAGATAAACATCCCTCTAATCATCTAAGTGACCACGTGATCCAAATCAACTAAACCATGTACGATCATCATGTGAGATGGAGTAGTTTTCAATGGTGAACATCACTATGTTGATCATATCTACTATAGGATTCACGCTCGACCTTTCGATCTCAGTGTTCCGAGGCCATATCTGCATATGCTAGGGTCGTCAAGTTTAACCCGAGTATTCTGCATGTGCAAAACTGGCTTGCACCCATTGTATGTAAACGTAGAGCTTATCACACCTGAGCATCACATGGTGTCTCGGCACGACAAACTTTCACAACGGTGCATACTCAGGGAGAACACTTTTACCTTGAAATTTAGTGAGAGATCATCTTATAATGCTACTGTCGGTGTCAAAACCGGCGGATCTCGGGTAGGGGGTCCCGAACTGTGCGTCTAGGCGGATGGTAACAGGAGACAAGGGACACGATGTTTACCCAGGTTTGGGCCCTCTTGATGGAGGTAAAACCCTACGTCCTGCTTGATTGATATTGATATTGTTGATGTTTACAAGAGTGGATCTACCACGATATCAAGGAGGCTAAACCCTAGAAGCTAGCCTATGGTATGATTGTAAGGGTTGTTGTGATTGTAGTCCTACGGACTAAAGCCATCCGGTTTATATAGACACCGGAGAGGGCTAGGGTTACATAGAGGCGGTTACAATGGTAGGAGATCTACATATCCGTATCGCCAAGCTTGCCTTCCACGCCAAGGAAAGTCCCATCCGGACACGGGGCGAAGTCTTCAATCTTGTATCTTCATAGTCTTGGAGTCCGGTCGATGATGATAGTCCGGCCGATGATAGTCCGACCGATGATGGTAGTCCGGTCATCCGGGCACCCCCTAATCCGGGACTCCCTCAGTAGCCCCCGAACCAGGCTTCAATGACGATAAGTCCAGCATGCGTGTAGTCTTCGGCATTGCAAGGCGGGTTCTCCTTCAAGTTCTATGTACCTGCCGAACAGTGTCCAGCTTCCTCATCAATGTTGCACATCTTGGCTTCCACGCCCAATAATGGCCTTCTTCCACGCGTCGTGCGAATGTGAAAAGCCAGGGCGTCTTTTATGTTTTACCCCCTAGTTGTGCGAACAATCTGCCTATAAGGGAGGCAAGAATCCAGATCCAAATCACCATCTTCCTCTCGCAAATACTCATCGGAGCGCTTTCGACCAAGAATCCATTCCATCATGGACCGTCAACGCGGCTCCTCTTCTCGTGCTCCCAGCCCTTTGCCAGGAGATTGGAGGAGATGCTCTGTTCCGCACAACGAGCTGGTGAAGCTCCAAATGGGGGGATATCTCCCTCCGGCCTTCATGGTTCCGGTTCGAGCCGGGCTGGCCACCTACAAAGGTGGGAAGCAAGCGGAGGTTACCCCAAATCCCAACAAAGGGGAGCGGGTATGCTTCGTCCCCTATCTGATAAGGGGGCTCAGATTTCCTGTACATCCATTCCTCCGAGGGCTCCTGGAGTTCTACGGACTCCAGCTCCATCACCTCAAGCCCGCCTCAATCCTGCATATTGCGGGTTATGTAGCTCTTCTGCGAGCTTTTCCGGGCGTCGAGCCCCACTTCGCCCGTGGAAGAGGTTGTTCGCCTTGTACCCGCTCTCACGAGGGGTCCATATATCAAGTGGGCGGCGCCAAATATGGCGCATTGCGGGACCGGATATCCATCCGAACCCCTAAGAAGGCGTCCCAAGACTGGCCTTCGAATGGTTTTATATAGAAGACGCCCGCTACGGACCTGTTCGGATCGGCCTCCGGAGTTTAACAATGCTCCTCTGAAGAAACGCCTTAGTTGGCATCCGCGAGCCCCATCCGGAGGAAGACAAGAGCGCCCATTATTTGATGGGCGAATAAGGTTATGGCCCATGCCGGGTTGACCATGATTGGAATCATGGCAACATGCATTACGCGGGGGGTGCAGCCACTACAATACAGGGGCCACCCCATGTGGGATTTCAACGGGGAGGACGATGCCACCTGTCATGGCCGCAAAGGGCCGGATTCGGCCGAAGATCTGGTGACGATCTTGTCCGGCCTGTATAAGGGGGAGAAGGAGGATTTCCTTCGGAAGAACCCGTTAAATGGGTTTTCCATGAATAATCCCGACCTTGGGTAGCGAACACTCAGCGTGCCGCCCGTGCCTTCAAACTTAAGTTTCTTATAATGTGTTCTTCTTCGATGCGTGAACTGCGCCCGGACCGTGGAGGGCATGCTAAGTCCGGCTCCGCAGCCCGAGGATCCAGAGATCCGGGATCCGGCCTCCAAGAGGATCCGAACATAAAGGTGGAGCTAATCGACGGGTGTTCCACCAGCTCAGCTGGACAATGCTTTAGTCTCCATCACGGCCGACTATCCCGGACTATATCCGCTTCCCGGTGATTGCGGCGAAGCCACGACACCGCTATTCCTTCCTTGCTTATTTCGACCACCGTATGTGATGGCACTTTGCAGGAGGCGCCTGGGCGAGAAGCCGAGCCAGCGGTGGCTGACCAACAAGGGCCATCCGAACCAAGAGGCGGAAGAGGAGCGCGCGGACTGAAACGCCGCCAAGGTGTAGCTCACAATTCAGTATTTAGAGCAACGTTCCTAGGAAGCGTTTGAGTGCTCATGACTTTTATAGGGAAAAAAGCGTCCGCGGATCGCGGGCGTGGAAGTTGTCAATCCAACCTCTACCAGCCGGGCTCCCGCACCGGTCGAGGGGAGGCGAGCGCAAGGCGCGAGCCGGACGCTCCTCCGACGGAGGATGCCGACAGACCGTCCGCCACCAAGTCGAGGTGGAGAGTGCCTCAATCACAGCGCCACGGACAGTATTTCGTGACGCGTGCTTCTCCCGAGGCGTTGAATGCCTTTAACACGGGGCCGCACCTTCGTGCTGCTCAAGATAGTTTTATCGAGCCACGGAGCAAGTATGTAAAAGACATACGGGTAAGAGAATTTAATAGTTATATATGCCAAGAGCCCCGAGACTTAAAGTAGTTATATTTAAACTGATTTAAGGATCATATGAAACGAGGATCTTACCGAGAAGAATACCCAACTGTCTCAGGAGCTGCAAGAGTGCAAGGCCCAACTTGAGGCCGCAATTTCTGGTGCAGGAGGAAACGCAAGGACCTCTCCTGGTAACGCATTTTTTTAGAAAGATAAGTAGCGTTTGGCCGTTGTGCAAGTCTAAAAAATGACATTGCAGGTGCTGCCGGACAAAATCCGGACAGGCAAGAACTTCTGCGCCAACTAAAGGCCGGCGAGAGGGTGCTGCATAAGGTGCAGCATGAAAGGAACAAGCTCCAGGATGCCCATGCCCAGCTTGGAGAAGAGCTGAAAGGCGTTCGGGCCGAGCTGTCGGGCTCCATTAAGGAGAATCAGCGGCTTCGTCGCGGCATATATAGTAAGTGCTCGAGCGAACTCCTTTGAAAAGAAGAGTTCGGCGAGGAAGTCAATTTGATGTAATATGTCCGCAGGTATGCTCACAGTGTCGCCTGTGGAGGAGATGCCCGTAATAACGGGTGATCAACTTCCAATTGTTGCAACCGATCGAACGAGTTCGGCAGGCTATGAGCGGCGCTATCCAGCGTTATGGCCAGCCTTCTCCATACCCGAGGGTCTTGGGAGCTTATGGAGAAGCTGCAGGAGTCGCGCAGCGCTTTCATTTATGGAAGATTTCGACCTGCCGCCAAGGTGCTGTGGAGGCTCGGGCCATGGTAAAGACGCGGTACAAGAAGGCGGATCCCAACCACATGGCGAAGTCGGACCTGTGGGGCCTGATGGGAAGGAGATCCTGTGAGTTTAGTATACGCCAAGTGGAGTTGGCGCTAAATTTTCCCAACAGATCAAATTAGACAACTTTGTTAGACGGGATTGAGGAAGAATACAATCACCGATCCGATAATGTATTATGAAATGACATACAAAATGCCTTCTAGCCGGATTGTAGATCATTTGTCTTTGCCGACCTTTTAAGCCCGACCTCGGGACCCTAGAGTCCGGAGTGTGTCCGAATACCGCCTTGGTTATGAAACAACCGGGTATGCATGGAGACCAGGCGTAGGGGTCATCGATGCTTTATCGCATAAGTGCCCAACTAGTTATGTTATATTACATGGGTAGTAAGAAACATCTTCCAGGAGAATAGTTCCGTTAAGGGTTCCTTTCCTATGGGGTGGCATGCCCTAAAGTGCATGTCCGGACTGCAAAAAAGCAGAAAAACATCCGGGGCAGATAAATAAGTGGATAAAAATCATCTTTTAAGTCACCGACCAATATTCCCTTAAGAACGCTTAGCTTTCGGCTTCACCCACCGAGGTACACATCCGGCTGACCCGCAATAATAATCGCAGAGGTGCTCCTTTACCTCCTAGCCGAACAATCGGGAACGAGGGGGTAAGCACAGAGCCGAGCAACCCAGCTTGGCCAAAACTTAAGTCATATCGATGCATATAATGGTGAATAAAAGGTACATGTGGAGGCTTGACACATGTGCCGGGCATGAAGCCCGTATAATTAAGCTTCGTAAAGAAGCCCCTGTGTAAAATGAGTGCGGATAGCACATCGATTGTCGCGTGAACGCTATGCAAGTAGGCCCTTTAAGGCTTGGATGAATAGGGTTGGGAAGAAAAGATAAACAAAAGGCAGCTGAAGTAAAAAAAATTTGGATGGGGGAAAGGGACGAACTCTTAGTCCGCGCTAGGCATAGAATCGCCGGAGGCGGGCTGCGTTCCATGGGTTCGCTCGAGTCGGTTGTCCGATGCATTTAAATGACGGTGCGCTCCGCTGGTCGACTTGATCGATGATGAAGGGCCTTCCCATTTGGGCTTGAGCTTGTCCTTTTTCTTGTCCGCAGCGAGAACCAGTTCGCCAACGTTGTCTTGGCCCGTATTTCTCGCTTTGATATCTTCGAGCCTGCTGCTGATAGAATGCGGAACGAGCCTTGGCGACGCCGCGCTTTCCTCCAATGTGTCCAAGCTGTCCCGCCGATCCAACTCAGCTTCTCTTTCTTCGTATATGCGCACTCGAGGTGAGTCATGAATGATGTCGCAGGCAAAACTGCTTCGCGCCGTATGCCATAAAAATGGTGTGAATCCGTAGTACGGTTAGGCGTTGTCCGCAGCCCCAGTCTGTCGAGCTCCTCTACCCAAAGGTCGTGTCGATTTCGTAAGGGACCGCACTAGTCCGGGTTTGATGCCGCTCATTATTAGACCATTTGCTCGCTCCACTTGACCGTTGGTTTGAGGATGATAGACTGAAGCGTAATCGAGCTTGATGCCCATATTTTGCACCATGATTTAACCTCATCGGCGGTGAAGTTCGTGCCGTTATCGGTGATGATGCTGTGGCGGACACCATAACGGTGTACTACCCGGATATAAAGTCTATCACTGGTCCGGACTCGCCGCTTTAACTGGCTTGGCCTCTATCCATTTGGTGAATTTATCCACCATGACCAATAGGTACCTTTGCTTGTGGGTTCCCCCTTTAAGTGGTCCAACCATGTCAAGCCCCTGCACCGCGAACGGCCGTGTAATGGGTATAGTTTTGAGGGCGTGGGTGGCATATGGCTCGATTAGCAAAGAGCGACAACCGACGATCTTTGGACTAAGTCCCGAGCATCCGCCGAGCCGTCGGCCAAGAAAATCCTGTGCGGAATGCCTTTCCTACAAGGGCCCGAGCTGCGGCGTGGTGTCCGCCTAGTCCGCATGAATTTCAGCCAGAGGTTTCACCCTTCTTCTTGGAGATACACCTTTGAAGGACTCGGTTGTACTTTTCTTATAAAGTTCTCCTCATAGACCTTGTAGGCTTTAGATCGCGGACAATGCAGCGGGCCTCATTTTGGTCTTGGGAAGCTCTTGCCTAAGCAAGTAGGCGAGAATGGTTCTGTCCACGGGCAATTACTGCCATTATGTCGTGGGCGGAAGGTGTTATATCATCGGCTGAATCGCCGTTGGTGCGGCTTGTTCCGTTTGTTAGTTCCGACTCCTCTTCCAATAGTACGGATGGCTTGAAGAGTCATTCCAGAAGATGTTAGGAGGGACAGCGTCGCGTTTTGCGCCAATGCGTGCAAGACGTCGGCTGCTTGGTTATTATCCCTGCTCGTGATGGAATTCAAGTCCTTCAACCGGCTGAC
The DNA here is from genome assembly GCA_021605205.1 of Aegilops longissima. Classification (NCBI taxonomy): domain Eukaryota; kingdom Viridiplantae; phylum Streptophyta; class Magnoliopsida; order Poales; family Poaceae; genus Aegilops; species Aegilops longissima. Next base: position 353,713,419 of record CM038682.1, read on the forward strand.
ATTTTAGGACAGCGTTGCGATATGCTGCCATTTTCGGATCTTTGGCGTCAAAGTCTCCATTTATTTGGGATATTGCGAGGTTTGAATCGCGCACCTCTAGGCGTTGGATGCCCATGGAGATTGCCATCCGGAGACCATGTAAAGGGCCTCGATTCGCCGCGTTGTTGGAGTCCGTGTACATTATCTGAAATGCGTATTGGATCGTGTCCCGGTCGGGACGCATTATCGACGCCAGCCCCATCCGCTAACATTTTAGAGCCGCCAAGTGCATAATCCAATTGGAGTATGCGCCGTATTCTTTAGGGAGTTCGCTTGGTCCATTCAGCGACAAAGTCAGCCAAAACTTGTGACTTTATAGCTCGCGAGGTTTGTAAGATATATCAAATGGTAAGAGCTCAATGGCCCATTTTGCAATCCTGCCCGTCGCGTCATGGTTGTTTATAATGTCGTTAAGTGGTACTTGAGAGGCCATCGTTATCGAACACTCTTGAAAGTAGTGTCGAGCTTCCGGATGCCATGAACACGCGTATGCTATCTTCTCGATAGTGCGGTAACGGACTTGCGGGGGTTAACACAAAGGATACGTAGTATACTGGTTTTGAAGAGGGAATTTATGCCCTTCGCTTCTCGTTCTCACGACGAGTACCGCGCTTACAACTTGATGCGTAGCTGCGATGTATAACAACATTGGTTCGCCCAGGTTGGGCGCAGCCAGGACCGGATTTGTTGCCAATATGGCCTTTATTTCTTCGAGTCCGGCGGTGGCAGCATCCGTCCACTCGAAGTGTTCGGTGCGCCTAAGGAGGCAATAGAGGGGTAATGCCTTTTCTCCTAGACGGGAGATAAAGCGGCTTAGAGCCGCCACGCATCCAGTCAATTTTTGTATTTGCTTGAGGTCTTTTGGGATAACTAGCTGTGACAGAGCTCGGATTTTGGCTGGGTTTGCTTCAATTCCTCTACCGGATACGATGAAGCCCAGCAGTTTTCTAGCTGGTACGCCGAAAACGCATTTTTCCGGATTCAGCTTGATGTCATATGCTCTGAGGTTGTCAAATGTGAGCCTCAAGTCATCTACTAGAGTTTCGACGTGTTTAGTTTTGACGACTACGTCGTCTACGTATGCCTCTACTGTTTTGCCGATCTGGGTAGCCAAACATGTCTGAATCATGCGCTGATATGTTGCGCCGCGTTTTTAAGTCCGAAGGGCATCGTGTTGAAGCGAATGGTCCGTATGGAGTAATGAATGCCGCTATGCTTGATCCGCTTCGCCATCTTGATTTGATGATAGCCGAGTATCGCCCGTGAAGCACAATGAATCGTGTTTGCAGTGGCATCGATGATTTGGTCGATGCGGGGGGGGAAGGGATCCTTTGGGCATGCTTTATTTAGATCTTTGAAATCGACACATAGGCGCCAGATTTGTCCTTCTTTGGTACCATTACGAGGATTGCTAGCCAATCCGGTGCTTGATGTCTCTGATGAATCCGGCTTCTAATAGTTTGGCTAGCTCTTCTCCCATTGCCTGTCTTTTGGGTTCGGAAAATCATCGAAGGGCCTGTTTGACTGGCTTGAATCCTTTTAGGATGTTTAGGCTGTGTTCGCCAATCTGCGTGGGATTCCGGCATATCCGAGGGGTGCCAAAGTGAAAATGTCCCAATTTTCCCAAAGGAATTCTCGCGGTCTGGCGCCTACATCGAGGTTCAATTGTGCCCGATGGAGGCCGTCTTTGTCGGGTCCGTTAGGTGCACCTGGAATTTTACTATTTCATCTGCTGGTTTAAAGGAGGTGGACTTGGATCTCTTATCGAGTATCACATCATCCCTATTCACCGTGAGCGCGGCGTGGTGAGTTCCTCCGCCGCTAGGGCTTGGATAGTGCCTCTAAGGCTAATGCGGCTGTCTTGTTTTCGGTAGCTGAGTGCTATGTCCGGATCACTAACGAGTGATTATTCCGCCGGCCCAGGCATTTTGAGCTTCATGTACCCATAATGGGGTACGGCTTGAAAATTGTGAATGCCTCTCGTCCTAGTATAGCGTGATACCCGCTGTTGAACGGGCCACTTGGAACGTGACTTTTTCGGATCTGTAATTGTCCGGTGAGCGAATACCACATCGAGTGTGACTTTTCTCAGCAGCGCCTCCCGCTAGGGATTATTCCTCTAAAGGTTGTGCTGCTTTGCTCAATGCGGCTCCAGTCTATTTCCATTTTTGAAGGGTTTCTCGTAGATGAGGTTTAATCCGCTGCCGCCATCCATGAGGACTTCAGAAGTCGAAAGCCGCCCACTATTGGACTAAGTACCGGTCTTGGCCGAGCTCGGGCTGTCCGAATTTAGGTTCGTCGCTGGCGTTGAAGGTGATGGCTGTGTCGCTCCAAGGATTGGTTGTTGCTACTTGGTAGACTTTGGCGAGGCCATGGATTGTTCGCTTCCGCATATTATTTGATGCGAAAGTCTCAAGACTGTTGATACTGCATCGATGTTGTTGGAGTGGTTTTCCGGGCTAGAAGCTCCTCTCCACTTTTGGCCACCTGCCGTAATATCCAACATGCTCGAAGGTTATGTGTTGGGACGGCGCTATCAGATCGTGGAATTTTACAGGTCCACTAAGCCATCCCTCTAGTACGGTTCTGTGCCCTTTATGGGGTCTTTGCTTTTGGGTTTTTGTATCTGGTTCCTGAGTGTGATGCACCCTTTTGTTGAGGACTAGGGTTGTATTCGGGGCCGGATTGTCCCAAAATTTATTTTCGGTTGTCCGGAAACTCTCCACCGCACAGTACTTTCGTACTATGGACGCCAAGTCGGCGAAGCGTGTGATTTCACGACGGCCGACGGTGTTCAAGAGTCCCTCGTCCGTGCAATTATTGCAAAAAATTGAGATTGTGTTTTCCTCTCGGCAGTCCTTTATCCTGTCCATAACCAGGAGGAATCTGGCCCAGTAGTGATGTACTGTCTCAGCGGGCACTTGCCGGATTAGAGATAGATCGCATATGTCTGGGCGGGTGGGTGGAATTAAGTCCGAACCCTACCCATCTCAAGGCTCGAAGGCCGAAGTTTCCGAATTTGGAAGCTTGGATTGCTGGACGTTGTCCAATGAGTCTGGTCCGATGCCTGACTTTAAGTTCAGTGCTTGATCGAAGTCCGTCCCTCCGCGGAAATCCAGCATGGGGGGTTCGGAAGCCCGGACATGACTAGTTTTCAATATAGGAGAAGCGTCGCCGCATTGTTCTTCTACCACAGCAACGTGGTGGGTGACCTGGGGAGAGTTAATCTCTCTCAGATCGGTTTTAAGCCCAATCTGTTTGTAGTCCATGGCGACTCCTGAGGCGGCGATGCGATCCAAGAGCTCGCTTCTGACGAGAGCTCTATTGATCCAGCCGCCGGCGAATTCGAGCTGACGTGAAAATTGCTTTTGACGACTTGAGAGGTCATTGTAGAAGCGGTGGCCGCATTGGTGGTCATAAGAAACCACCTAGCGGATTGTTTGGCGGCGGCCAGGGCTCTTTGGCGAAAATACCGTCCTTGAAGACGGAGGAGACATCCTTCCTATCGGTGACGGCGGAGGAACTCTCAATGAAAGCACCAATGTCGATGTCAAAACCGGCGGATCTCGGGTAGGGGGTCCCGAATCGTGCGTCTAGGCGGATGGTAACAGGAGACAAGGGACACGATGTTTACCTGTGTTCGGGCCCTCTTGATGGAGGTAAAACCCTCGTCCCGCTTGATTGATATTGATATTGTGGATGTTTACAAGAGTGGATCTACCACGAGATCAAGGAGGCTAAACCCTAGAAGCTAGCCTATGGTATGATTGTAAGGGTTGTTGTGATTGTAGTCCCACGGACTAAAGCCATCCGGTTTATATAGACACCGGAGAGGGCTAGGGTTACATAGGCGGTTACAATGGTAGGAGATCTACATATCCGTATCGCCAAGCTTGCCTTCCACGCCAAGGAAAGTCCCATCCGGACACGGGGCGAAGTCTTCAATCTTGTATCTTCATAGTCTTGGAGTCCGGTCGATGATGATAGTCCGGCCGATGATAGTCCGGCCGATGATGGTAGTCCGGTCATCCGGACACCCCCTAATCCGGGACTCCCTCAGCTACCGTCGAACTAAGCAAAATAAGATGCATAAAGGATAAACTTCACATGCAATCAATATAGGTGATATGATATGCCATCATCATCTTGTGCCTTTGATCTCCATCTCCAAAGCACCGTCATGATCACCGTCGTCACCGGCTTGACACCTTGATCTCTATCGAAGCATCGTTGTCGTCTCACCAACTATTGCTTCTACGACTATCGCTACCGCTTATTGATAAAGTAAAGCAATTACATGGTGATTGCATTTCATACAATAAAGCGACAACCATATGGCTCCTGCCAGTTGCCGATAACTCCGTTACAAAACATGATCATCTCATACAATAAAATTTAGCATCATGTCTTGACCATATCACATCACAACATGCCCTGCAAAAACAGGTTAGACGTCCTCTACTTTGTTGTTGCAAGTTTTAAGTGGCTGCTACGGGCTGAGCAAGAACCGTTCTTACCTACGCATCAAAACCACAACGATTTTTCGTCAAGTATGTGTTGTTTTAACCTTCAACAAGGACCGGGCGTAGCCACACTTGATTCAACTAAAGTTGGAGAAACTGACACCCGCCAGCCACCTGTGTGTGAAGCACGTCGGTAGAACCAGTCTCGCGTAAGCATACACGTAATGTCGGTCCGGGCCGCTTCATCCAACAATACCGCCGAATCAAAGTATGACATGTTGGGAAAGAGGGGTCACGCCCCCTCCCCTAGTCCAATTCGGACTCCCTTGGGAGGGGGCGCGCCACCTCCTGTCTACTGCCCTCTCTCTCCCCTAAAGCCTGTTGGAGAACGTAGCAGAAATTCAAAATTTTCCTACGTGTCACCAAGATCTATCTATGGAGAAACTAGCAACGAGGGGAAGGAGAGTGCATCTACATACCCTTGTAGATCGCTAAGCGGAAGCGTTCATGAGAACGGGGTTGAAGGAGTCGTACTCGTCGTGATCCAAATCACCGAGATCCTAGTGCCGAACGGACGACACCTCCGCGTTCAACACACGTACAGCCGGTGGCGTCTCCCACGCCTTGATCCAGCAAGGAGAGAGGAGAGGTTGAGGAAGACTCCATCCAGCAGCAACACAACGGCATGGTGGTGATGGAGGAGCGTGGCAATCCCGCAGGCTTCGCCAAGCACCAAGGGAGGAGGAGGAGGAGGAGGCAGGCTGCACCAAGAGGAGAAGTTCTCATGTCTGCTGGGCAGCCCAAAACCTCAAGTATATATAGGGGAAAGGGGCTGCGCCCCTTTAGGGTTTCCCACCCCAAGGGGTGCGGCCAGCCCTAGATGGGACTTGGGGCGGCCAAGAGGGGAGGAGTGCCTCCCAAGTCAAGTGGAGGCCCTCCCCTTAGGGTTTCCCCCTCCCATGCGCATGGGCCTTGGGGGCTGGTGCCCTGGCCCATTAAGGCTAGGGCGCCCCCACAGCCCATGCTACTGTATTGGACGTGGTGGAACAATTTCCGGACCTCCGGACCTCCGAATCCTCCGGAACCTTCCGAAGCTTCCGGTACAATACCGAAAAACCCGAACTTTTCCTAACCCAACAACAACTTTCCATATATAAATCTTTACCTCCGACCATTCCGAAACTCCTCGTGACGTCCGGGATCTCATCCGGACTCGAACAACATTCGGTAACCACATACAAACTTCCTTTATAACCCTAGCGTCATCGAACCTTATGTGTAGACCCTACGGGTTCGGGAGACATGTAGACATGACCGAGACGTTCTCCGGTCAATAACCAACAGCGGGATCTGGATACCCATGTTGGCTCCCACATGTTCCACGATGATCTCATCGTATGAACAACGATGTCAAGGACTCAATCAATCCCGTATTCAATTCCCTTTGTCTAGCGGTATTGTACTTGCCCGAGATTCGATCGTCGGTATCCCGATACCTTGTTCAATCTCGTTACGGCAAGTCTCTTTACTCGTTCCGTAACACATCATCCGTGATCAACCCCTTGGTCACATTGTGCACATTATGATGATGTCCTACCGAGTGGGCCCAGAGATACCTCTCCGTTTACGGAGTGACAAATCCAGCCTCGATTCGTGCCAACCAATGACACTTTCGAGATACCAGTAGTGCACCTTTATAGTCACCCGATTCACGTTGTGACGTTTGGTACACCCAAAGCATTCCTACGGCATCCGGGAGTTGCACAATCTCATGGTCTAAGGAAATGATACTTGACATTAGAAAAGCTTTAGCATACGAACTACGATCTTTGTGCTAGGCTTAGGATTGGGTCTTGTCCATCACATCATTCTCCTAATGATGTGATCCCATTATCAATGACATCCAATGTCCATGGTCAGGAAACCGTAACCATCTATTGATCAACGAGCTAGTCAACTAGAGGCTTACTAGGGACTTGGTGTTGTCTATGTATCCACACATGTATCTGAGTTTCCTGTCAATACAATTATAGCATGGATAATAAACGATTATCATGAACAAGGAAATATAATAATAACTAATTTATTATTGCCTCTAGGGCATATTTCCAACAGTCTCCCACTTGCACTAGAGTCAATAATCTAGTTCACATCGCCATGTGATTAACACTCACAGGTCACATCGCCATGTGACCAACATCCAAAGAGTTTACTAGTGTCATTAAACTAGTTCACATCATCATGTGATTAAGACTCAATGAGTTCTGGGGTTTGATCATGTTTTGCTTGTGAGAGAGGTTTTAGTCAACGGGTCTGTAACATTCAGATCCGTATGTACCTCGCAATTCTCTATGTCATATTGTAAATGTTGCTTCCACGCTCCACTTGAAGCTATTCCAAATGGTTGCTCCACTATACGTATCCGGTTTGCTACTCAGAGTCACTCGGATAGGTGTTAAAGCTTGCATCGACGTAACTCTTTACGCCGAACTCTTTATCACCTCCATAATCGAGAAACATGTCCTTATTTACTCCAAGGACAATTTTGACACTGTCCAATGATCCATTCTGGATCATTCTTGTACCCTTGATGACTCATGGCAAGGCACACTTCGGTGCGGGTACACAACATAGCATCTTGTAGAGCCTATGCCTAAGGCATAGGGGCGACCTTCGCCCTTTCTCTCTTTCTGCCGTGGTCGAGCTATAAGTCTTAACTTCATACCTTACAATTCAGCTAAGAACTCCTTCTTTGAATGATCCATCTTGAACACCTTCAAGATCATGTCAAGGTACATGCTCATTTGAAAGTATTATTAAACATTTTGATCTATCTTATAGATCTTGATGCTTATTGTTCAAGTAGCCTAATCCAGGTTTTCTATTGAAAATCATCTTTCAAATAACCCTATATGCTTTCCAGAAATTCTACATCATTTCTGATCATCAATATGTCAACAACATATACTCATCAGAAATTCTATAGCGCTCCCACTCACTTCTTTGGAAATACAAGTTTCTCATAAACTTTGTATAAACCTAAAATCTTTGATCATCTCATCAAAGTGCACATTCCAACTCCGAGATGCTTACTCCAGTCCTTAGAAGGATCGCTGGTGCTAGCATACCTTTTAGCATCCTTAGGATCGACAAAACCTTTCTGATTGTATCACATGCAACCTTTCCTTACGAAAACAGGTAAGGAAACTTGTTTTGACATCCATCTGCCAGATTTCATAAATGCAGCTAATGCTAACATGATTCCGACGGACTTAAGCATCGTTACGGATGAGAAAATCTCATCGTAGTCAACTCCTTGAACTTGTGAAAAACTCTTCGCCACAAGTCGAGCTTCATAGACGGTGATGTTACCGTCCACGTCCGTCTTCTTCTTAAAGATCCATTCATCTCAATGTCTTGCCGATCATCGGGCAAGTCCACCAAAGTCCATGCTTTGTTCTGATACATGGATCCTATCTCGGATTTCATGGCTTCTAACCATTTGTCGGAATTTGGGCCCACCAATGCTTCTCCATAGCTCGTAGGTTCATTGTTGTCTAGCAACATGACCTTCAAGACAGGATTATGTACCACTCAAGCAATGACGCATCCTTGTCACCCCACGAGGCACGGTAGTGACTTGATCCAAGTTTCATGATCACTATCATAAGCTTCTACTTCAATTGGTGTAGGTGCCACGGGAACAACTTCCTGTGCCCTGCTACACACTAGTTGAAGTGACGGTTCAATAACCTCATCAAGTCTTCACCATCCTCCCACTCAACTTCTCGAGACAAACTTTTCCTCGAGAAAGGACCCGATTCAATAAACAATCCCTATTGCTTTCGGATCTGAATTAGGAGGTATACCCAACTGTTTTGGGTGTCCTATGAAGATGTATTTTATCCACTTTGGGTTCGAGCTTATCAACCCGAAACTTTTCCACACAAGCGTCGCAGCCCCAAACTTTTAAGAAACGACAACTTAGGTTTCTCCAAACGGTGTCGTCTCAACGGAATTACGTGGTGCCCCATTAAAGTGAGTGTGGTTGTCTCTAATGCCTAACCCATGAACGATAGTGGAAATTCGATAAGAGACATCATGGTACGCACCATATCCAATAGGGTGCAACTATGACGTTCGGACACACCATCACACTATGGTGTTCCAGGCGGTATTAATTGTGAAACAATTTCCACTATGTCTTAATAGCGTGCCAAAGCTCGTAACTCAGATACTCATCTCTATGATCATATCATAGACATTTTATCCTCTTGTCACGATGATCTTGAACTTCACTCTGAAATTACTTGGACCATTCAATAATTCAGACTTGTGTTTCATCAAGTAAATATACTCAACATCTACTCGAATCATCTGTGAAGTAAGAACATAACGATATTCATCAGATGCCTCAAGCACTCATTGGACTGCACACATCATAATGTGTTACTTCCAACAAGTTGCTATCTTGTTCCATCTTCTCAAAACGAGGCTTTCAAATCATCTTGCCCACGTGGTATGATTTGCATGTCTCAAGTGATTCAAAATCAAGTGAGTCCAAACGGTCCATCTGCATGGAGTTTCTTCATGCGTATACACCAATAGACATGGTTCGCATGTCTCAAACTTTTCAAAAACGAGTGAGTCCAAAGATCCATCAACATGGAGCTTCTTCATGCGTTCTATACCAATATGACTCAAATGGCAGTGCCACAAGCAGGTGGTACTATCATTACTATCTTATATCTTTTGGCATGAAAATGTGTATCACTACGATCGAGATTCAATAAACCATTTATTTAGGTGCAAGACCATCAAGGTATTATTCAAATAAATAGAGTAACCATTATTCTCCTTAAATGAATAACAGACATTGCGATAGACATAATCCAATCATGTCTATGCTCAACGCAAACACCAAATGATAATTATTCTGGTTTAATACTAATCTTGATGGTAGAGGGAGCGTGCGATGTTTGATCACATCAAAATTGGAAACACTTCCAACACATATCGTCAGCTCTCCTTTAGCTAGTCTCCGTTTATCCCGTAGCCTTTTATTTCGAGTTACTAACACTTAGCAACCGAACCGGTATCTTAATACCCTGGTGCTACTAGGAGTACTAGTAAAGTACACATTAACATAATTTATATCCAATATACTTCTATCGACCTTGCCAGCCTTCTCATCTACCAAGTATCTAGGGTAATTCTGCTCCAGTGGCTGTTCCCCTTATTACAGAAGCACTTAGTCTCGGGTTTGGGTTCAACCTTGGGTTTCTTCACTAGAGCAGCAGCTGATTTGCCGTTTCATGAAGTATCCCTTCTTGCCCTTGCCCTTCTTGAAACTAGTGGTTTCACCAACCATCAACAATTGATGCTCCTTCTTGATTTCTACTTTCGCGGTGTCAAACATCGCGAACACTTCAAGGATCATCATATATATCCCTGATATGTTATAGTTCATCACGAAGCTCTAGTAGCTTGGTGGCAATGTCTTTGGAGAAACATCACTATCTCATCTGGAAGATTAACTCCCACTCGATTCAAGTGATTGTTGCACTCAGACAATCTGAGCACGAGCTCAACGATTGAGCTTTTCTCCCTTAGTTTGCAGGCTAAGAAAATCGTCGGAGGTCTTATACCTCTTGACGTGGGCACGAGCCTGAAATCCCAATTTCAGCCCTCGAAACATCTCATATGTTCCGCGACGTTTCGAAAAACATCTTTGGTGCCTCAACTCTAAACCGCTTAAGCTCAACTATCACGTAGTTATCAAAGCGTGTATGTCCGATGTTCGCAACATCCACAAACGACGCTTGGGGTTCAAAGACACCGAGCGGTGCATTAAGGACATAAGCTTTCTCTGTCCGCATAACCGCTACTTTCAACTTTCAACTATATTTTCTCTAGGAACATATCTAAACAAAGGAACTAAAGCGTGAGCTACGACATAACTTGCAAAGATCTTTTGACTATGTTCAGGATAATTAAGTTCATCTTATGAACTCCCACTCGATAGACATCCTCTGGTCATCTAAGTGATTACATGATCCGAGTCAACTAGGCGTGTCCGATCATCACGTGAGACGGACTAGTCATCATCGGTGAACATCTTCATGTTGATCGTATCTACTATACGACTCACGCTCGACCTTTCGGTCTCTCGTGTTCCGAGGCCATGTCTGTACATGCTAGGCTCGTCAAGTTAACCCTAAGTGTATTGCGTGTGTTTGAGGCCATGTCCATACATGCTAGGCTCGTCAACACCGTTGTATGTGAACGTAAGAATCCATCACACCCGATCATCACGTGGTGCTTAGAAGCGACGAACTTTTGGCAACGGTGCACAGTTAGGGGAGAACACTTCTTGAAATTGTTGTAAGGGATCATCTTATTTACTACCGTCGTTCTAAGTAAACAAGATGCAGAAACATAATAAACATCTCATGCAATTATATATCGTAGTGACATGATGTGGCCAATATCATATAGCTCCATTGATCTCCATCTTCGGGGCTCCATGATCATCATCGTCACCGCATGACACCATGATCTCCATCATCATGATCTCCATCATCGTGTCTCCATGAAGTTGTCTCGCCAACTTATTACTTCTACTACTATGGCTACCGGTTAGCAATAAAGTAAAGTAATTACATGGCGTTGTTCAATGACACGCAGGTCATACCATAAATAAAGACAACTCCTATGGCTCCTGCCGGTTGTCATACTCAACGACATGCAAGTCGTGATTCCTATTACAAGAACATGATCAATCTCATACATCACATATCATTCATCACATTCTTCTTGGCCATATCACATCACATAGCATACCCTGCAAAAACAAGTTAGACGTCCTCTAATTGTTGTTTGCATGTTTTACGTGGCTGCTATGGGTTTCTAGCAAGACCGTTTCTTACCTACGCAAGACCACAACGTGATATGCCAATTGCTATTTACCCTTCATAAGGACCCTTTTCATCGCATCCGATCCGACTAAAGTGGGAGAGATCGGCACCCGCTAGCCACCTTATGCACCAAGTGCATGTCGACCGGTGGAACTTGTCTCACGAAGAGTACGTGTAAGGTCGGTCCGGCGCTTCATCCCACAATACCGTCAAACAAGATTGGACTAGTAACGGTAAGCATATTGAACAACATCAACGCCCACAACTACTTTGTGTTCTACTCGTGCAAAGAATCTACGCAATAGACCTAGCTCATGATGCCACTTTGTTGGAGAACGTGGCAGAAATTCAAAATTTTCCTCGTGTCACCAAGATCTATCTATGGAGAAACTAGCAACGAGGGAAGGAGAGTGCATCTACATACCCTTGTAGATCGCTAAGCGGAAGCGTTCATGAGAACGGGGTTGAAGGAGTCGACTCGTCGTGATCCAAATCACCGGAGATCCTAGTGCCGAACGGACGGCACCTCTGCGTTCAACACACGTACAGCCCGGTGGCGTCTCCCACGCCTTGATCCAGCAAGGAGAGAGGAGAGGTTGAGGAAGACTCCATCCAGCAGCAACACAACGGCATGGTGGTGATGGAGGAGCGTGGCATCCCAGCAGGCTTCGCCAAGCACCAAGGGAGAGGAGGAGGAGGAGGCGGGGCTGCACCAAGAGGAGAAGTTCTCATGTGCATTGGGCAGCCCAAAACCTCAAGTATATATAGGGGAAAGGGGCTGCGCCCCTTTAGGGTTTCCACCCCAAGGGGTGCGGCCAGCCCTAGATGGGACTTGGGGCGGCCAGAGGGAGGAGTGCCTCCCAAGTCAAGTGGAGGCCCTCCCCTTAGGGTTTCCCCTCCCATGCGCATGGGCCTTGGGGGCCTGGTGCCCCTGGCCCATTAAGGCTAGGGCGCCCCCTCACGCCCATGCTACTGTATTGGACGTGGTGGAACAATTTCGGACCTCCGGACCCCTCCGAATCCTCCGAACCTTCCGAAGCTTCCGGTACAATACCGAAAAACCCGAACTTTTTCCTAACCCAACAACAACTTTCCATATATAAATCTTTACCTCCGGACCATTCCGAACTCCTCGTGACGTCCGGGATCTCATCCGGGACTCAACAACATTCGGTAACCACATACAAACTTCCTTTATAACCCTAGCGCCATCGAACCTTAAGTGTGTAGACCCTACGGGTTCGGAGACATGTAGACATGACCGAGGCGTTCTCCGGTCAATAACCAACAGCGGATCTTGATACCCATGTTGGCTCCTACATGTTCCACGATTATCTCATCGGATGAACCACGATGTCAAGGACTCAATCAATCCCGTATTCAATTCCCTTTGTCTAGCGGTATTGTACTTGCCCGAGATTCGATCGTCGGTATCCGGTACCTTGTTCAATCTCGTTACGGCAAGTCTCTTTACTCGTTCGTAACACATCATCCGTGATCAACCCCTTGGTCACATTGTGCACATTATGATGATGTCCTACCGAGTGGGCCCAGAGATACCTCTCCGTTTACACGGAGTGACAAATCCCAGTCTCGATTCGTGCCAACCCAACAGACACTTTCGGAGATACCTGTAGTGCACCTTTATAGTCACCCAGTGTAACACCCCGGATACAACTTTCCATATTCGTAACTCCGACTCTTGCCCTTTCCGGAGATGTGATTTATTATTTCCTTCGTGGTTGGGTTTTGTCTGTTGTTTTGCATTTTGTTTTTGTTATGCATCTCATCTCATGGCATCATCTGCATTTCGTCCGCATGTTTTTCAAAACTTGCATCCGTTCGGGTTCCGCCGGTTCTCTCCGTTGTCCGTTCCGAGTCCGGATACACTCGCACGCGCAGCCATGCACCTCCAAATATTATTTTATTAGTGGCATAAAATGTTCTCGGAATGGGTTGCAACTTGTCGAGCGGTCTTATTATAGTGTAGACAGGCCGCCTGCCAAGTTTCGTCGCATTCGGAGTTCGTTTGATCGCCCAACCGTTATATTTATAACGCGATATAGTCGGCCTAGCGTCGACGCTTTCGATATCCGAAGCTGCCACCGGTCGCTCTGTTCCTCTCTCTTCTCAGCTCGAGGCATTCTACACAGTCCACCTGCAGCCATCTAACCCCCCCTCGCGTCCGGAACCGCCCGATCGCGATCCGAGGTCCCGAAACCCCTCCTAACCCCTCAAAAACCCCCCAAAAACCAAACCCTAGCCATTCCTGCTATAAATGGACACCACATCTCCATTTTGGGCAACCTTAACCCCCCTCCTCCTCTTTTTCCGCGCCACCCAACCCGCAGCCACCTCCTCCCACCTCGGGGGCCGCTCCGCCGCCTTTCCCCTTCGAATCCGGCGCCCCAGCCTCCTCCTCTCGCCACTTGGCAAGCCCCTAGTGGCTGCGCCGCCACCAGCCGCCGCTCCCCTCCAACCGGCGTCGCCACGTCCTCCCCACGCCCACTTCGCGCGGCCCGGCCAGCCCATCCAGCTGCCCGCCTGGGCCGACCGGCCCGACGCCGCCCTGCAGCCGACCGAGCCGCCCCGCTCCTCCCACCTCTCGCGCCCTCCCGCTCGATCCCGATGGGATCGGGAGCGCTCGCCGCCGCCCTCTGGCCGAAGCCATCTGCCGCCGCCCTCGCCGGAGATGAGTTCCCGGCGACCCCGCACCCTCTTTCCTTCTCCCGAATCTCTCTCTAACTTCTCCCTCCGTCTCTCTCTCTGCCTCGCAGGTCGCCATGGGTGTGAACCCGTGCCTCCCGGAGCTCCGCCCACCGTCGTCGTTGCCCGGATCCGGCGCCGGCCGGCCGGATCTGCCAGTTCCCGCCGCCCCGACCTCCTTCCGGCGACCCGGCGCCGCCGCCTTCCACTCCAGCAAGGCCGCGCCGCCCCCTGCTTCCCTCGACCCCCCTCTGGATCGAGGAGGAGAACGACGCCCCAGCCGGCCACGTGGGCCTCGTGGCCCAACCCCGCACCCGCGTGGGCCTCCCTCGGCCCAGTCCGGTCCGCCACCCTCCGGCCCTCCTTCCTCACCGACCGGGCCAAGGCCCATGGTGAGCTGCCTCCCCGAGCCCCCTGTGCACTGTTGGGCTAGCCGGATTCGGCCTGTTGCATTTTTTTTCCGTCTTGCGATTTTTGCTAATTATCCAGAAACTGCATATTTACAGATTGCCCCTCAAGTTCATGCATGTAATAACTAATTAACCGTGCATCGGATTTAAACAAACCTTATATGTAAATGCTCAGAAAATTGTGTAGATTAATAATATGTCATTTCCATCCATGTTTAAAATATTTAAATTGATGTTTGCATTAATTTGCTAATATGCCATGCTAAAATGCTTTAATTCATAACTAAATAACCGTAACTCGGAATTAAATATTCTTTATATGTAAATGGGGTGGAAAATGCCTAGATTAACATGGTCCACTTTATGTTGCTGTTTAACAACTCTAAAATTGTGTTTAGGGCAGAACAGTACCGAATCTAAAATATTGCTCATGGGGATTTTCCGGAATTGTTGTTTCTTATTTCCGGCCTCATTTAAACTTGCCTAAATAGCTAGTTTAATTATGCTCCACCTCTTGCCATGTTTAACAACATTTAATATTGTTGTGTACCTAACCGAGAGAGAACTAAATAAGTGTTGTGGTGTTCCGTCAATATGCAACTCGTTGCATATTGAGCTTCACTTAACTTGTAGTGTTGTTTGTGCATATTGCCATGCCATGCCTCATTAAACCGGACATGCATCATATTTGTTTGTGCATCATGCCATGTTTATGATTGTGTGTTCACTATGTTGTTTGTTTCTTTCCGGTTTGCTTCTCTCGTTAGCTTCGGGTTCGTTCCGGAGTTGTGAGGATTCGTTCGACTACGCCCGTTTGTCCTCTTCATGGACTTGATCTTCTTCCTTGCGGGATTTCAGGCAAGATGACCATACCCTCGAAATCACTTCTATGTTTGCTTGCTAGATGCTCGCTCTTTTGCTATGCCTATGCTACGATGCCTACCACTTGCTATATCATGTCACCCACATTGCCATGTCAAACCTCTAACCATCCTTTCCTAGCAAACCGTTGTTTGGCTATGTTACCGCGTTGCTCAGCCCCTCTTATAGCGTTGTTAGTTGCAGGTGAAGATGAAGTTTGTTCCTCGTTGGAACCTGGAGATGTTGTTCCTTGTTGGAACATGTTTACTTGTTGGGATATCACAATATATCTTATTTAATTAATGCATCTATATACTTGGTAAAGGGTGGAAGGCTCGGCCTTATGCAGTGTTTTGTTCCACTCTTGCCGCCTAGTTTCCGTCATATCGGTATTATGTTCCCGGATTTTGCGTCCCTAACGCGGTCGGGTGATTTATGGGACCCCTTGACAGTTCGCTTTGAATAAGACTTTTCCAAAGAAGGCCCAACATTGGTTTTACATTTGCCTCACTTAGCCTTTTTTTTCCCTTGGGAGTCGCGCATCCCGAGGGTCATCTTTATTACCCCCGGACCAATGCTTCTCTAAGTGTTGGCCCAACCGAGTAGATCATGGGCCCCTCGTGGCAACTCGAGGTTTGGTTTTACTCGTAGGATGTCTCATCCGGTGTTGCCTCGAGAACGAGATATGTGCAGCTCCTATCGGGATTGTCGGCGCATCGGGCGGTCTTGCTGGTCTTGTTTTATTGCTGTGAAATGTCTTGTAGCCGGATTCCGAGACTGATCGGGCTTCCCGGGAGAAGGTCTATTCTTCGTTGATCGCGAGAGCTTATCATGGGCTAAGTTGGGACACCCTGCAGGTTTGAACTTTCAAAGCCGTGCCAGCGGTTATGTGGCGATGGGAATTTGTTAATGTCCGTTGTAGAAAACCCGAAGTTGATCTTAATTAAAATACACCAACGCGTGTGTAACTGTGATGGTCTCTTCTCGTGAGTCCGGGAAGTGAACACGGTGTTGGAGTTATGTTTGACGTAGGTTGTTCTAGGATCACTTCTTGATCATAGTTGTTCGACCGTGCTTTGCTCCTCTTCTCGCTCTCTTTTGCGTATGTTAGCCACCATATATGCTAGGCGCTTGCTGCAGCTCCACCTCACTACTTTGTCCTACCTTTAAGCTTAAATAGTCTTGATCTCGCGGTGTGAGATTGCTGAGTCCCGTGACTCACGTGATACTTCAAAACCAGTTTGCGGTGCCGATGAGACCGTGCGGGTGATGCACCCGAGCTCAAGGAGGAGCTCGATGAAGATCTTGTTCTTTGTGTTGTTTCGTTTGAGTTGATCAAGAGTGGAGCCAGTTGGGACGATCGGGATCTGTAGCATTTGGGGTAGTCTTCTTTTATTTTGGTTCCGTAGTCGGACCTTGATTGTATCTGTATGATGTAATGTTTTACTCATGTATTGTGTGAAGTGGCGATTGTAAGCCAACTATGTATCTCTTTTCCTTATGTATTACATGGGTTGTGTGAAGATTACCTCACTTGCGACATTGCTTTCAATGCGGTTATGCCTCTAAGTCGTGCTTCGACACGTGGGAGATATAGCCGCATCGAGGGCGCTACAAGTTGGTAATCGAGCCTTCCCGACTTAGGAGCCCCTACTTGATTGTTTGTTGGCGTTGTTGAGTCTAGAATGGAAAATGTTTTGAGTCTTAGGATTATATATATCGGAGAGTAGGATTCTTTTTACTCCCCAGTCCTTCGCCGCTCGGTGAGGTATCTTGACGAGAGTTTTGACTCTTCTCTCCTCAAATTTCACTAAAATTTTTTAGGATCACGTGGGTATCTTGGAATCGTTCGATGGTTTTGTGACGAGAACATTGTTCTTGGTGCCTCGACATTTAGGGGTTGTGGCGGTGTCCCGGGAGTTGAGCTCCGAGGTGTTGTCGTCACAATTTTATCGTTGCGATTCGAATACCTGAGTTTTGCCGACATCGAAATCTCTTTTGTGCAGTTGTTGGTGAGATAACCTGATAGCCCGATCTTCGTGGCGAAAAGGGAGTATTGCCATGACTTGTATAACGGATGTTTTTCAAGGTCGAGGTACACGATTTCCGAGGATTTCTTGGTTATGTGTTGACGGATGGATACAATTGGATCTAGGTATTGTTAGTTTGGGTGATATATTTTGTGTCCCTGTATCCCCAACACCAGATTGCATAACCGAAAGTTTCGGGAGTTTATAGGTGGGAATTCTAGTAGCTTATAGGATATCTTTCCGATGGATGTATGATTGGAGATTGGGGTTCAAAGTTTAGTGGTCCGCCCATTCACGGTCGATTCTGATGGTCGCGAGGCGTCTTAAAGAATCCTTGGCTATGCTGATTCGGGGACGTCTTGTTTGTCATTCGTGACGTCCGCTATACGTCGTGTCCGTGTGGGCCCCACCACGAACACTTTGGGCGAAATCTCTATCATGTGTTTGTTCCGGCTCATTCTTGAAGCCAATCCTTTGTTTTTGTTTTGTTTTTTTGTGGTATTCGAGTTGCTTCGAAGTCAAGTGTGGATTCCATACCTTATTCTAAATGGTGTTCTCATATTTCTATGTGAATACTAATCCTTCGTGATCATCGAGGTCGTCATGTTAATTCTTTTCTCAACCGGCGTGCTTCTCTTCAAGTGGATCCGATCATAACAACATTCGCGAGATAAATTCTAAGTTTTCTCAACGGTGTTTGTTTCATCCGTCCCTAGTTGCCTTTGTTTTCCCGCCCTCCCACCCTTTTTCTTCAAGGACTCAGATTTCTTAATCAAGTATCCATTTTATTGAGTGAAGTTTCTTCATTCTTTTCCTTTAATGTTTTATCCGGTGATTTCTCATGAAGACGCTAAGGAAGCTTTAACCTTATCATTGTTCCATTCTAATTTTCTTCTCCGGTGGATTTAAGTCAAGTTTTCAGTGTTGATCGTATTCTTTTCATCATTTCAAGTGCTTTCTCATGCCAGTGCCCCCTAATCATTCACCTCTCGTTATTCAATTGTTCCGGAGTGTTGAAGATATCTCAGAAGATTCTAGTTTCCATTCTCAATTCACTCAAGTTCTTTTGAGGATGCTATCTCATTCAAGCCATTTAACTATACCGGTGCAATATCTATTTCAAACAATTGTTCAACGGTGGTTCTTTTGAGTGGGCCCTAACCCACAGGTCTTTTCCCAGGATCTTACGTGACTCTTCTAATTTTTCGGAGTTATTCCCAAATTCTTTGCAAAGTTTGACGTAAGAATGAATTATCATCAGTCTTGGTTTTCTCCAAGATCTTCCAAATTATTTTCATTGTTGGTTCAACCTTCCTAATTTTCATTCCGGAGTGCTTCAATAATTCATGGTGATGTTCTCGTCGTCATTCTCGAATTTTGAAGACCAAGAAGAGTTTCTCTTAAATCTCGCTTCTTTCTCTTCAAGATTCATGGTTCTAGCTTCGTGCCATCCTCATAATTGTTTTGATTGTGAGAATTCTTTTAACCCACCGGAGCATTTCAGAGTCTTTTCAGTTTGATTCTTGAGCCCATCATCTCAGAATTATTCATTCAAGCATTCAACTCTGGTTTTCCAAATCTCACCGTGCATCGTCAAATATCCTCTAATCAGTTCATGATCTCTTCGTTCTAATGTATCTAAATTTTGTCAAGCATCCTTATTCGTTTTACAATTCTTCCCGTGAATTGTGCCTTTGCTACGTTCATTCTCAATTATTATGGTGGTTTGTTCAAGAGTTCTCTTACTTCGTTATCATATAGACTCATTCGTTCTTTCCAATCCTACCGTGGTTCGTTGAAGACCTTCCCAAGTTTGCGCCATATCTATCTTAATCTTTTCTACGGGAATAAGTAGTATGCCAAATCCGTTGCTTGTCATCAATCTAAATTGGTGAAGGATACGCATAACATAATTCTTGTTCTTGTTTCATCCAAGTGATTGATTCATTCTTCCGAGTTCGTAATGGTATCAATTTCTCAGTTCTAAGTTGTTCATCTCTTCTTTCCGGAGTTTGTTCATCATATCACAATTTGATGCGAGATGCTTCATCTTTTCTTTCCGGAGTTCCAACTTTTCTCGGTTATATCATTTCAAAGCTTCATCTTATCACTGCAAGGCTTCACCTTGTGTTGTCAACTTCTCTTTCTTTTATCATCCTTTTGGTTACCGGAGTTTATCATGGAGGTTCTACATGATGCTTCGTCAAGGATTCATTTCTTTCTCGATTTGTCCTTCAAGCTTCTCTCGGAGTTAAGATCCACCAAGCTATACTCTAAAATAAACATGGTGTTCAACACATGTTTTGTTTTGAGGAGTTCAAGCATTCTTCATCTTGCATTGCAAAGTGCAATTCTTTCTACCTTATCTCTTGAGATGGTGTTATGTCACTCTTGGCAATTTCCCTTCGTGTTTCATGATTCACATGTTGTCAAGAATGAGGTATTTTAAATCCATCAATCTCTTCATTAGACTTATCTTGGGCTATATTTCACCTAAAGCTTTCCCTAAGGATTGTTGCTATTTATGGTGCTTATTAATGACCCAAGTTCTTCATTTGTCCTCTCGGTGAAACAAGTTTCTCGTCTCCTTGTTGATATCAATCCAATCGTTTGTTTCCGTTGGTGGCAGAAGCTCACCTCATAATGTGGAGATGTTTCCATAAGCCCACTACAAGCTTATTCATTTCGTTGTTGATAATCCAACAACTCCGTTCTATCCTTTTTTTTAAGGGTGCTTTCCAAACTCATTTGTGGTAGAAGTTGTCATTTTCTTCTCCATTCCTTTATTCCAATGACCTATCTTCAATTTTTCTTCCGGAGGCATTGTGATATTGCACTCTTCGACCCATCATCTTTCTTTTGTCAAGATCATGTTCTTTTTCTTGCTTATCCATTTAACCGGAGTGTCATGTTTTCATTCGAGTTCTCTCATCTTATCAAGTTTTGCATGCTTCCTCAACCGGAGAGCTGTCTGAAATCTTTCTTACCCCTTGTGCTTTTTTTCAATAGTTCCGAGGCGTATGTTGTTGATTTCATCAAGTATCATCCCATCTTCTCAAGTTCATGTTATATTCCTTCCATGCTCAATCGGAGTGCTGCCCGAATTCTTCCTCTCTCATCTTGTTTTAAACGGAGTGGTTTTGAATTCTATCTTGTCCATTAAACTCTTGATTCATGCCTTTTCAACCTTCAAGTTATCGTAATGTTCCTTGTTCCTCTTTTCTAACGGATTGTTTGCAATCTCGTTCATCTTCGTTGTTTTCTTTCTTTCAATTTGCTCAACCTCTCAAGGTTCATGGTTTCACTCGTTTGTCAAAGAAGCAACTTAGTTTTACCTCTCATCTTCCTCGTCCTTTTCCCTCCGGTGCCATCCTACATCTCGGGACGAGATCCTCTCGTAGTGGTGGAGTGTTGTAACACCCCGGATACAACTTTCCATATTCGTAACTCCGACTCTTGCCCTTTCCGGAGATGTGATTTATTATTTCCTTCGTGGTTGGGTTTTGTCTGTTGTTTTGCATTTTGTTTTTGTTATGCATCTCATCTCATGGCATCATCTGCATTTCATCCGCATGTTTTTCAAAACTTGCATCCGTTCGGTTCCGCGGTTCTCTCCGTTGTCCGTTCCGAGTCCGGATACACTCGCACGCTACTCGCTGCACCTCCAAATATTATTTTATTAGTGGCATAAAAATGTTCTCGAATGGGTTGCAACTTGTCAGCGGTCTTATTATAGTGTAGACAGGCCGCCAAGTTTCGCGCATTCGAGTTCGTTTGATCGCCCAACTGTTATATTTATAACTGCGATATAGTCGGCCTAGCGTCGACGTTTTCGATATCCGGAAGCTGCCACTGGTCGCTCTGCTCCTCTCTCTTCTCAGCTCGAGGCATTCTACATACCCACCCGCAGCCATCTAACCCCCCCTCGCGTCCGAAACCGCCCGATCGCGATCCGAGGTCCCAAACCCTCCTAACCCTCAAAACCCCCAAAACCAAACCCTACCCATCCTCGCTATAAATGGACACCACATCTCCATTTTGGGCAACCTAACCCCCTCCTCCTCTTTTTTCCGCCCACCCAACCCGCAGCCACCTCCTCCCACCTCGGGGCCGCTCCGCCGCCTTTCCCTTCAATCCGGCGCCCCAGCCTCCTCTCGCCACTTGGCAAGCCCCTAGTGGCTGCGCCGCCACCAGCCGCGCTCCCCTCCAACCGGCGCCACCACGTCCTCCCAGCCCACTTCGCGCGGCCCGGCCGGCCCATCCAGCTGCCCGCCTGGCCGACTCGGCCCGACGCCGCCTCTGCAGCCGACCGAGCCGCCCGCTCCTCCCACCTCTCGCCCCTCCCGCTCGATCTCGATGGGATCGGGGCGCTTCGCCGCCGCCCTCGGCGGCCATCTGCCGCCCCGCCGGAGATGAGTTCCGGCGACCCCGCCCTCTTTCCTTCTCCCGAATCTCTCTCTAACTTCTCCCTCCGTCTCTCTCTCTCGCCTCGCAGTCGCCATGGTGTGAACCCGTGCCTCCCGGAGCTCCGCCCACCGTCGTCGTTGCCCGGATCCGGCGCCGGCCGGCCGGATCTGCCAGTTCCCGCCGCCCCGACCTCCTTCCGGCGACCCGGCGCCGCCGCCTTCCACTCCAGCAAGGCCGCGCCGCCCCCTGCTTCCCTCGACCCCCCTCTGGATCGCGGAGGAGAACGACGCCCCAGCCGGCCACGTGGGCCTCGTGGCCCAACCCCGCACCCGCCTGGGCCTCCCTCGGCCCAGTCCGGTCCGCCACCCTCCGGCCTCCTTCCTCACCGACCGGGCCAAGGCCCATGGTGAGCTGCCTCCCCGAGCCCCCTGTGCACTGTTGGGCTAGCCGGATTCGGCCTGTTGCATTTTTTTTCCGTCTTGCGATTTTGCTAATTATCCAGAAACTGCATATTTACAGATTGCCCCTCAAGTTCATGCATGTAATAACTAATTAACCGTGCATCGGATTTAAACAAACCTTATATGTAAATGCTCAGAAAATTGTGTAGATTAATAATATGTCATTTCCATCCATGTTTAAAATATTTAAATTGATGTTTGCATTAATTTGCTAATATGCCATGCTAAAATGCTTTAATTCATAACTAAATAACCGTAACTCGGAATTAAATGTTCTTTATATGTAAATGGGGTGGAAAAATGCCTAGATTAACATGGTCCACTTTATGTTGCTGTTTAACAACTCTAAAATTGTGTTTAGGGCAGAACAGTACCGAATCTAAAATATTGCTCATGGGGATTTTCCGGAATTGTTGTTTCTTATTTCCGGCCTCATTTAAACTTGCCTAAATAGCTAGTTTAATTATGCTCCACCTCTTGCCATGTTTAACAACATTTAATATTGTTGTGTACCTAACCGAGAGAGAACTAAATAAGTGTTGTGGTGTTCCGTCAATATGCAACTCGTTGCATATTGAGCTTCACTTAACTTGTAGTGTTGTTTGTGCATATTGCCATGCCATGCCTCATTAAACCGGACATGCATCATATTTGTTTGTGCATCATGCCATGTTTATGATTGTGTGTTCACTATGTTGTTTGTTTCTTTCGGTTTGCTTCTCTCGTTAGCTTCGTTCGTTCCGGAGTTGTGAGGATTCGCTCGACTCGCACGTTTGTCCTCTTCATGGACTTGATCTTCTTCCTTGCGGGATTTCAGGCAAGATGACCATACCCTCGAAATCACTTCTATCTTTGCTTGCTAGATGCTCGCTCTTTTGCTATGCCTATGCTACGATGCCTACCACTTGCTATATCATGTCACCCACATTGCCATGTCAAACCTCTAACCATCCTTTCCTAGCAAACCGTTGTTTGGCTATGTTACCGCGTTGCTCAGCCCTCTTATAGCGTTGTTAGTTGCGGTGAAGATGAAGTTTGTTCCTCGTTGGAACATGGAGATGTTGTTCCTTGTTGGAACATGTTTACTTGTTGGGATATCACAATATATCTTATTTAATTAATGCATCTATATACTTGGTAAAGGGTGGAAGGCTCGGCCTTATGCAGTGTTTTGTTCCACTCTTGCCGCCTAGTTTCCGTCATATATCGGTATTATGTTCCCGGATTTTGCGTCCCTAACGCGGTCGGGTGATTTATGGGACCCCCTTGACAGTTCGCTTTGAATAAGACTTTTCCAGCAAGGCCCAACATTGGTTTTACATTTGCCTCACTTAGCCTTTTTTTCCCTTGGGAGTCGCGCATCCCGAGGGTCATCTTTATTTACCCCCCCCCCGGACCAGT
Organism: Aegilops longissima; assembly: GCA_021605205.1. Taxonomy (NCBI): domain Eukaryota; kingdom Viridiplantae; phylum Streptophyta; class Magnoliopsida; order Poales; family Poaceae; genus Aegilops; species Aegilops longissima. The sequence goes on from CM038682.1 coordinate 353,737,114, forward strand.
GCTTCTCTAAGTGCTGGCCCGAACCGAGTAGACTGCGGGGCCCCCTCGTGGCAACTCGAGGTTTGGTTTTACTCAGAGGATGTCTCATCCGTGTTGCCTCGAGAACGAGATATGTGCAGCTCCTATCGGGATTGTCAAGATCGGGCGGTCTTGCTGGTCTTGTTTTATTGCTGTGAAATGTCTTGTAGCCGGATTCCGAGACTGATCGGGCTTCCGGGAGAAGGTCTATTCCTTCATTGATCGCGAGAGCTTATCATGGGCTAAGTTGGGACACCCTGCAGGGTTTGAACTTTCAAAGCCGTGCCCATGTTATGTGGCAGATGGGAATTTGTTAATGTCC